>CM055064.1:53294743-53525504 GCA_029204045.2 Tillandsia leiboldiana
CACACTGTTAGATCTCAGGAACAACAACTTATCCCGCGCGTCGGATCAACCTCTCGACGGAATGGTCTCTCTACAAGATTTGCTCCTTTCGAACAATCCCTTGTTCGGCGGTAGTTTGATCGAATTCGCGTGGGAAACCATGTTGAATCTCACCACATTGGATCTTTCGCGCACGGGTCTCGGCGGAGAGATCCCGGGCGCGATCACGAGTTTGCGGAGATTGAGGTTCTTGGCATTGGATAGCAATCACTTAACCGGCGCCGTTCCGCCGGAGCTCGAAACTTTGCCCGATCTAAGCGCTCTTTACCTCAACGGCAACAACTTCACCGGAAAGCTCGGATTCTCCGCGCGATTCTACGGCAAAATGGGGAGGAGATTTGCTTCTTGGGGCAACCCAAATTTGTGCTACAATGTTGTGGTGATGGATGAAGGGAAAGCCCCTCTTGGTGTGCAACAATGCAAGGATGTACAACGAGCTTCGGATGGCGATTCGGGATTGCGAAACAAGGCCGACGGCAAGAGCCCCGATGCGAATTCGAGCTTGTTGGCTTCGTTCGGATTAACGGCTTCGCAAATCGACGGATTTTGGTGTGTTCTTGTTGTTCAAGAGATTGTTGCAGCATTTCTTTTGGTTATGGTGTTATAGGTGTGGTGGAAAAGAATGTGGGGGTAGTGATCTTAGTTTTGTAACTTAGTTTTTTTACTTATATTATATATACACATCTCTATATGTAGATGTCTAAGAAATGCACTGTTTTTTGTGTTTTGATTTTTTTTTTTTTTTTTTTTTTTTGGGGGGCTAATTTTGTATATCTTTGTAATGTATAAGATCACTAATTTCAGTAAAAATGTTGTGAAATTATAAAATGGATTTTTTGATTTTTTGATTTTTTTTTTGGGCTAATTTTGTATGTCTTTGTAATGTATAAGATCACTAATTTCAGTAAAAATGTTGTGAAATTATAAAATGGATTTTTTGATTTTTTGATTTTTTGAATTTTTTTTTGGGCTAATTTTGTATGTCTTAGTAATGTATAAGATCACTAATTTCAGTAAAAATGTTGTGAAATTATAAAATGGATTGTAATATTAATTTATATTAAATATTATTAATGAGTCAGTATTATATGTGTAGTTTATTGTTTTGAAACGGTTATTTTATTAGGTGTTAAATTTAAAATATTAAACAATTGACCGATGACAATTTATTTGAATTATCAGTCATTTTGAATTAGCTATCTAAATTTTAAAAATTTTAATTTTATCATTTAATTTTTTTATTTATTTAATTTGAATCAGTAAATAATATTTTTATTTTAAAATTTAAATTAATTATTTTAATAAATTTATAATTATGAGAATTATATATATGAAATATATTAATTAAACCTGTTGTTAAGGTAAACAATGCATTTAGATTTTGAGATTAAAATGACCAAATTGGAAGATAAGAGTAACAAAATCAAAATTTTAAAAATTCAAGCAATAAAATCAAAATAATTTATAATTCTAATAAGTTTATCTTCTGATATATAGTTTTAATATTTTAAGAGTAGAGCTTATATATTTTTAAAAACATAAACACAAATATGCTTGTGAAATTTTTTATCATTAGATTCGCATTGAGATTTGTGCTATTTATTTTTTTTTTCTCTCTTTAATTTACTTTACAATAGCACAAATCTCAATGCGAATTCAATAATAAAAAATTGGGTTAATTGCATATATGTCCCTGCAAATATGTCGAATTGCAAATATATCCCTGCAAAATTTAACTTTTCATATTTATCCTTTCAAAAATCCAAAGTTCTTCAAATATGCCCCTCTGGTTAATCCCCGTTTGGAATCTGTTTATTTTTTAACAGATTCGATGTGAAATGACTTTTTTGCCCCCTTACAAATATATCCCTCCAAAAGCAATATTATTATACTTGTTACAAAAATGCCCCTCTCCAAAAATCATAGGCAGCGTTTGGTTGGGGGATAAAGGGGGAATAACCCCCTTTATCCCCCTATTCTTGCCAAACAACTTACAAAAAAGACAGGGGATAAAATTTTATTTTATCCCCTTCTTAACGGGTTATCCTAGGATAACCCGTTAAGATTTATCCCCCCACCCCCCCGGAATAGGGGTTTATCCCGGGGGCAGTGGATGGAAATTTTAATGTGAAATTTTACATTTTAAATTTTAAATTTCAAAATTGATTTTGAATTTTAAAATTTTAAAATTTTAATGTGAAATTTTAAATTTTAAATTTTAAATTTCAAAATTGATTTTGAATTTTAAAATTTTAAAAATTGAATGTGAAATTTTAAATTTTAAATTTTAAATTTCAAATTTGAATTTGAATTTTAAAATTTTAAAATTTGAATGTGAAATTTTAAATTTTAAATTTCAAATTAAAAAATTTCAAATATAAATTTTAAATTTTAAAATTTAAATTTAAAATTTACAATTAAATTTTTAAAATTCAAAATTTAAAATAAAATTTGAAAATTAAAATTTAAAATTAAAGTTTAAAATTAAAATTTAAAATTTAAAATTAAAATTTAAAATTAAAGTTTTAAATTAAAATTAAAATTTATAATTTATAATTTATAATTAAAATTAAAATTTAAAATTTAAAATTTATAATTTTTAAAATTTACACTTTCATTTCCAATCTAAAGCTATCTACAACTTGAATTTTGCATTTACTAAAATATACTATAAAATAAAAATTATTATTTTTTTAGGTAAGATATAATTTATTACTTATAATTAAATTGCTTCAAATTAAATATAATTTTAAAATTAATTTTCCTACAAAAAAAGATAAGGGCAAAGTTGGTATTTTGAAAAAAATTCTATCTTCTTTTTCCATTATCCTCCACTATTCCATAATTTCAACCAAACACTATTTTAGCTATTCCAGAGAATACCAACTTTTCAACCAAACGCAATTTAACTTTTATACTTCTTTATCCCGGAATAGTAAGCTATCCCAGGTATAAAAAAATTTATACCTCAGAAATTAATCCCCGAACCAAACGGGGCCATAAGGTATAATATGGAAAGGGTAAATATATAAATTCAATTTTTAATCTAACCAAGGTTAAGCATTTAATCTAGGGTTAAACCAACTTTTTTTACAGAGATGGACGGTAGGGGCATATTTGAATAACGGTGAATTTTTGAAGGAATAAATATGAAAAGTTGAATTTTGCAGGAATATATTTGCAATTCGACATATTTGTAGGGACATATATGCAATTAACCCTAAAAAATTTAGACCTTTGAAAGTGTATATAAACCCTACTCATATTTTAATATTGGAATTAATGATTATTAGTTTAGTACTGATTTTTAAGGAATTTTTTTTTTTAAAAAAAAATTAAAAATATTTATACATTTTGCAGCATCAGCAGCAAAACAAAAAGGCAAACAAATTACATCCTCAAATCATTGCAGAAAGTGCAGCAACATCAGAGAGAGTGATTTGATAGGAGTGGAGGTATTGTGGAGGCAGTTAAAACAATGTGGGCTATAATTTATTGCAGAAGAAGAGAGGTAGTAGTAGTACTATTATTATTATTATTATTATTATTATTATTATTATTATTTTGGGATAATTGTCTGTGTATCCTTGAAATATGAAGAAATATCTAATTTATCCTTTTTATTTTTTCTTTCTATTATACCCCTCATATGTTCTACCGTTATTAAAAATACTCCTACCGTTTCCCTTTGTTAAGTTAATTAGGGTTAAACTAGAGTTAAATAATAATCGGAGTTAAAAATTATTAAAAATACCTATTTTGCCCCTATCTACTAAAACATTTTCCTTCAGCTGTCCCCAAAAAAAACAAAAAAAAATAATTCAAAATCGGAGTTAAGATGGCCGTTGGAGGGCAAATAAGAAAGTAATTCGATATTTTAAGGATAAATACGAAAACTATTGAAAATTTTAAGGGTACATAAGAAAAATTGGTTATGGTAGAAGGGTATATTTGAAAGGGCAAAATGGTAATTTCACACAGCTAACGGCAGCTCCAAACAGTACACTAACAGAGTTTAACTTCAGGGGTATTTTGGAAAGAAGTTGGAACGTAAGAAGGGTAGTTTTAATATTAGCCTTCTAAGAGGGTAAATCTGAAAACAGAAAAATTTTTAGGGATACGTAGAAAATTGCCCCTATTATTTTCATATTCTTATTTGTGAGAACCAAAATATTTAAACTGGTTTGTTTTTAAATGAATACAGTAGAGTACCTTAGCCTGGATTCTCCAAGTACTACTAGCCTGGTACTGCATGGAGACATAGAGCAGAGCTGTGCATGCAGCTGTATGTTTAGAATAACAGCAGAGAGTGGGAGGCTGCTGCTGCTGCTGCAATGTTTTGCTGCTGCTGCTGCTGCTGCTGATGATGCTGCTGCTGCTGCTGCAGCTGCTGCTTCTTTTGAAGAGTAGGCTGTGTATTTACCATGTCTAGCTAGGGTGGAAGTTACTCTCTCTCTCTCTCTCTCTCTCTATCTCTATCTCTCTATATATGTCTCTCTCTCTATCTCTATCTCTAGCTCTTGCAGTGAGTAGCTTCTGTTATGATTGAATGTGGGGACCTCTCTCTCTCTAAAAGTACAACATTCCTTTTTTACTGTAGAGGTAAGTTAAAATGGCTTGTTTTTTACTGGGTCAAGGCAATAATTGTACATTGGTACTCCCCCCTGTGCATTGATGATGAAGGTTTTTTTTTTTTTTTTTTTTTTTTTTTTTTTTAAGGTACAAGTATTATTGAAGATGAAATGTATAAATACCTTCTTCTTTTTTTTCTTTTTTTTTTTGTACTCTAAATTTTTTAAAGAATAACATCTGTTCGCATTATTTAATATGATATTAGAACATAATATTTTGAGTTTAAATGCTGACAAATTCTTGTTAAGATCGTTATGATTAATTTTGAAAACTTGAGTTGTATGCAACTAATTCATTTAGGCTGCGTTTGGTTCGGGTATAAACGAAAATTGGTTATTCTGGGGATAAGTATAAGTTCAGGTACAAGTAAGAGTTATAGTAATTTTGTGTTTGGTTGAGTATAAGGATTGTACCGGGATAAAAAAAATTATGTTTGATAAGTTAAAGAGGAATAAGAATAATAGAGGGAATTAAAATTTGTAAAATAAAATAAAAATTTTTAAAATTTTATTAATTTAAATATCTTATAATTTTAAAAAATAATAATAATAAGCAACAGGTGGAACAGCTGTTCCACCTGTGGGGTGGAACAGCTGTTGGGTGGAACAGCTGTTCTACCCTTATGCCGAAATAATCTGGTATGGGGGGAACAACTATTTCCCCCATACTTAAATACTGTTTGGGTATAAAGAGGGGGATAATTTTCTTATCCCCTTATACCGGATGCCAAACGGGCAAATTTTTAAAGAATGATAATTGTTTGGCATTATTTAATATAATATTAGAACATAATATTTTGAATTTGAATGCTGACAAACTCTTGTTAAGATCGTTATGATTAATTTCGAAAACTTGAGTTGTATGCATCTAATTCACTTAATAGCGGCTGGGGCTCTTTGGTTGTATGTATTTTCAACAGCAGTACAGTTAAATATATATATATATATATATATATATATATATATATATATATATATATATATATATATATATATATATAAAAGAGTGCTACATGTACATCTTAAATGAAATGTATATCCTACATCCACTCCATCTTGGAGTGGATATTCTTTCACTCGTCCCATCGATGGGACAAGTAGAATTTACCCCATCCCAGAATGGGATGGGTGTAAGATATACACCCCAATTGGAGTGTATATCTAATATATATATATATATATATATATAAATTTTTTATTTGGCTTGGTGTAGTTAGATTCAACTGTTGCAGTTGGCAGTTGCATCCGCATGAAAAGGCTCAACTGCAATCGTTGATTTTGCTGTAGTACCAACTGTAGCAGTTGAACCGGAGTCGGCTCGCCCGTTTTTTTATAAAAAAACAATGTTGTTATTTAAAAAATATTGTTAAAAAAAACGATGCCATTCAAAAAATATCACCGTTAAAAGGAAATAACAACGTTTAAAATAAAATACTATTAAAAAAAAATCGTTCAAAAAAAAAATAATATCGTTAAAAAAATAATGTTATTTTTTAAAAAAAATAACGTCGTTAAAGAAATATATATAACACTGCACTTCGATGTGATCAGTAAAATTCACCCGACCTCAGGATCGGGTGGGGTGTAAGATGTACACCCGTTATGGGATGTACACTTATATTCACCCAAAAAAATAACGCAATTAAAAAAAATCAACACCATTCAAAAAAAAAAATAAAAATAAAATAAGTATATTGAATAATATTTTACTTTTTTATTATGACCAAATCTATTATATGTTTGTATTTAAACTTCACTTAATTGATATTCATTTTTTTATATTTTATATATACAATTATTTATGAATATATAATTTTATAATATATAAAATTATATATAAATATAACATTTTAATTAATAATTAAAAATTACATAATTATTTTATATTTTAAAAAATTAATTATTTAAAAAGTGATAAAATATATAAATATAAAGTTCAACTTCAGCTTACCAAATAAAAAAAAATATTTAGAATTTGAAATATAAAATAATCATCCATTCTAAGCAGAAATGGTTGAAAATTTAAAGTATTAATGATATATAGAAAAAGGAAAATGCTACTTGTACATCCGTAAGGAGTGTACATCTCACACCCCCACCCATCTAAGGGTGAGGGTGTGATGAGGGGTCATTTGATGTGACCCGTAAAAAACATCGCCACCATTAAAGAGGTGGAGATGTAAGATGTACACCCCTTCGGGGTGTACATGTAGCATTGCTCATAGAAAAATATATATAAAAACATATTAAGGTTGAAGGGGTTTAATTTTTAAAATTAATAGTTGTAGATATCTATTTGTAAAAAAAAAAAAAAAAAAAAAAAAAAAAAAAAAAAAAAAAAAAAGAAAAAGAGAGCTAAAGTTCATAATATTTTTAGGAAAATTCTATTTGTACACCCCGACAGTTCATTCATTTAAAGATGGGATGTGATGAAGGGTCACGTCATCCCCATCTTTAGATGGGTGGGATATAGGGGTGGCAATCCAGTTCGTTGATCGCGAGCCAGTTCGTGTTCGGCTCGAAATGAGCTCGAGATCGAATCGCTCGTTTAGTAAACGAGCCGAACACAAGCCGAATTTTTCAGCTCGTTTAGTAAACGAGCCGAACACGAGCCGAATTTTTCAGCTCGTTTAATAAATGAGCCGAACACGAGCTGGGGTCAGCTCGCTCGTGTTCGGCTCGATAACAGCTCGAATACACACACACACACACACACACACACACACACATAGATATATATATATATATATATATATATATATATATATATATATATATATATATATATATATATATATATATATATATATATATATATATATATATGGGATAATTGCCTATGTACCCCTGAAATATGAAGAAATATCTGATTTACCCCTCTTATTTTTTTCTTTCCAATATACCCTTCATACGTTCCACCGTTATTAAAAATACCCCTACCGTTTCCCTTTGTTAAGTTAACTAGGGTTAAACTAGAGTTAAATAATAATCGGAGTTGAAAACTATCAGATATACCTATTTTGTCCGGGTTTAGGGTTTAGGGCTTAGGGTTTAGGATTTTTTAGGGTTTTAGGGTTTAGGGTTTAGGGTTTTTTATTAGGGTTCTAGGGTTTAGGGTTTTAGGGTTTAGGGTTTAGGGTTTTAGGGTTTAGAGTTTAAGGTTTAGGGTTTTAGGGTTTAGGGGTTTAGGGTTTTAGGGTTTAGGGTATATTTGAAAGGGCAAAATAGTAATTACACACAGATAACGGCAGTTTCAAACGGTACACTAACAGAGTTTAACTTCAGGGATATTTTGGAAAGAAGTTGGAACGTAAGAAGGGTAGTTTTAATATTAGCCTTCTAAGAGGGATAAATCTGAAAACAAAGAAATTTTTAGGGGTATGTAGGAAATTGCCCCTATATATATATATATATATATATATATATATATATATATATATATATATATATATATATATATATATATATATATATATATATATATATATATATAAACGTAACTATTTAGATTTTAAACCATTAACTTTTTGTAAATTTTAATTATTAAATTAAAATTTTATTTTTTAAATTTTCTTTCAACTTTACGCCTAGTAGTATAAATGAAAATCAAATTTGTTGTTTGCGAGCCAGCTCGTGTTCGGCTCGTTAATAAACGAGCTGAACACGAGCCGAATTTTTCAGCTCGATATTTAAACGAGCGAGCTCGTGTTCGGCTCATTTATTAAACGAGCCAAACACGAGCCGACCCCAGCTCGCTCGTGTTCGGCTCGTTGACATCCCTAGTGGGATGTAGGATGTATATCTATTTTGGAGTGTATATGTAGTATTGCTCATATTTTTATACATTTTTCACCTTCAATAATAATTTAACTTAATTTAATTTTCTTTCATATTTTTGTCTGAGAAGAATAGGCATATTTAAGTACTGAATTGAGCTGAAATGTTATCGATAGCAAAGAGATTTCGTTGTCATTTATTTGTTTCGATGATGGAGCTTTCAAATCAACGATCAGCACCGTTGAATATGATCTAAATTATTTAAACTATCTGAAAATTAAATTTTCATTCTTTTCGACATCGTTTACCTAATGATCAAAGGGTTGCAAAATTTATAATTTTAATTATAGATTTGAGTGCTTTGTTAGTTTAACAGTGGAAAAAATTTTAAATTAATTAAATTTTAATTAATTTTTTAAAAAACTATTTAAGATAAAATTTATATTCTTGATCTTGATTACAAATTTTCTATCATTAATTTTTAAAATTTTTTTAATTTTCACCATAAAAAATAAATTATATATACTCGTGGTTTTCTGGTTTTGAGAATTAATAAAAGTTATACGAACATTAATTATAAAGGAGCTTAGGAGGAGAAATTATGAGATGAAAAATGTAAGGGAATGGTGCCAATTATGAGCAACTTTTGAGATAGAACATTGATTTTTTTTTTTTTTTTTTTTTTTGGTCGATACACAATTAATTAAATGATGCATTTTTAAAATTTCTAGAAATTCTAACTTGTTGTTAAAGGTAGCAACATTTTCAATACATCTATATGAAGTTGAAAAATAAACGGAAAAGTTTATAAAAATTCTTCGATCAGATCGAGGAGGAGAGTACTTAAGTACAGACTTTCTAAACTATCTCAAGGAAAATGCCATTATCTCTCAATGGACTCCTCCCGGCACTCCGGAACTTAATGGAGTATCTGAACGGAGGAATCACACTTTATTAGATATGGTGCGATCCATGATGAGTTTCACTGATTTGCCTATGTCACTTTGGGGGTATGCTCTCCTCACTGCTGCATATATCTTAAATAGAGTACCTTCCAAATCTGTTTCTACCACTCCATATGAGATTTGGTATAGTAGAAAGCCAACTCTTGGTCACCTCAAGATTTGGGGATGCCCGGCTTTTGTCAAGAAGCTGAAGACAGACAAATTGGAAGTAAGGTCGGATAAAGGTAGATTCATTGGTTATCCCAAAGAATCATTGGGATACTATTTCTATTTTCCCCAGGATCAAAATATTATTGTGAACCGGCACGTCTCTTTTCTTGAGAAACTATTCATTCAAGAAGGAGGTAGTGGGAGGAAAATAGAGTCCAACGAGAATGTCTCTGATGAGCAACAAATCCATAATGATCGACCAAAAATCTCTACTCAATCAGAACCATTGTCCATACAACCACTTCGAAGATCTAGTAGAGTTTTCCAACCTCGCTCCAGACAGATATTTAGGATTTGTCGTTGAGAAGATAAAAGAAATGTTTTTAATGGGAGATAAAGATCATAGACATGATCCTACTAGCTATAAAGAGGCGATGTTAGACATCGACTCTGAGAGATGGAAGGAAGCTATGAAGTCTGAAATGGACTCCATGTATTCCAACAAGGTTTGGACTCTAGAGGATTTACCAGTGGGTATAGTACCCATTGGATGTAAATGGATCTTCAAGAGAAAAATTGGTTCAGATGGAAAGGTTGAGACCTATAAAGCAAGGCTTGTGGCGAAAGGTTATAGTCAACGAGAAGGTATTGATTATCAGGAGACCTTCTCGCCAGTGGCCATGTTAAAATCCATTCGAACCTTACTAGCTATAGCTGCACATTATGATTATGAAATATGGCAGATGGATGTGAAAACTGCCTTCCTTAATGGATATCTTGAGGAAGACATATATATGGAACAGCCTCAAGGTTTCACCTCTAGCAATGATAATCATAAAGTGTGCAAGCTTCAGAGATCCATATATGGATTAAAGCAAGCATCTCGGAGTTCGAACACTCGTTTTAATGATGCAATCAAATCGTTTGATTTCACTAGAAACGAGGAAGAACCATGTGTGTACAAAAAGACTAGTGGGAGTGCTGTCACATTTCTCATATTGTATGTGGATGATATATTTTTAATTGGGAATGACATTGGGATGATGCCATCGGTCAAATTGTGGCTATCTCAAAATTTCTCCATGAAAGACTTAGGCGATGCATCCTATATTTTAGGTATAAAGGTCTATAGAGATAGGTCTAGACGGTTGCTTGGCCTATCTCAAAGAATGTACATAGAGGAAGTACTGAAGAGATTCGGTATGGAAAATTCCAAAAGAGGTCTATTACCTCTCAGACATGGAATCTATCTTTCCAAGAAGATGTGTCCTAAAACACCTGAGGAAAAAGAATGTATGAATAGAATTCCATATGCTTCAGCTATTGGGAGTCTAATGTATGCAATGCTATGTACGAAACCTGATATCGCACAAGCTGTGAGTGTCACAAGTAGATATCAATCTAACCCGGGTATGGAACACTGGGTTGCAGTTAAAAATATCCTTAAGTATTTAAGAAGAACTAAGGATATGTGCCTAGTCTTTGGATGTGGTGAGTTGAAGCTAGAAGGCTTCACAGATTCTGATTTTATGTCAGATGTTGATGATAGAAAATCTACATCAGGGTATTTATTCATATGTAATGGAGGATCCATTATTTGGAAAAGTTCCAAACAAGCAACGACTGCCGATTCCACCATGGAGGCAGAATATATTGCTGCATCAGAAGCCTCAAAGGAATGTGTTTGGATCAGAAAGTTCGTTGCAGAACTCGGTGTGATTCCAGCTATTAAGGAACCAACGCCGCTTTTCTGTGACAATAATAGCGCCATAGCATTAGCTAAGGAGCCAAGATCTCATCAGAAATCCAAACATATTGAACGGCGATATCATATAATCAGATATTATATTGAAAGGAATGAAATACCCATACAAAAGGTTGCTTCTGCTGACAATGTAGCAGACCCACTAACCAAAGCACTCACTCAACAAAAGCTGGAAGGCCATCTTGAGAAAATGAGTCTACGCTATATGGGTGATTGGCTTTAGTGCAAGTGGGAGATTGTTAGTTATATGCCCTATAAGCCAATCGGTGACACAGCTATAGGGTTTGTATCTTTGTATCTTTCATTAAATTAATAAATTGGTATTTATTCATTTATATTATTGTTAAATATATATATATGAATCGTCCTTATAATTAATGGTAAAAGAATAATATTTCTAAGATGTTAGGAATTTGAAACATGTATTCTTTTGTAATTAATTTTAAATGCTCCTGATCATAGGATTATCACGAGGGCGATGATAAATCCGGTTAAGTCAGTGTATACTGTGCTTTCCTTATGGGATGATGAGTCTTAAGTCATTAGTGTGGTGACACTAAAGCAAGTATACAAGTGAATGTTGGAGAACATTTTCACTGAGCGTGACCAATTATGAACAATCACATGGATGTCTACTCACTCGTCAGTAAATTGTTCCATGCTGTAGTGGTGTGAGTGATCCTTTGACCTGAGGCACCACGGTTATCTTACGTATGGGTTACTGTAGTTTGACTGTGTAAATATTTTATACCCTAATCATGAGTTAAAGTCAACATATGTTGGCTACAGTGGGTCATGCGTAAAGATAGGTGTGTGTCAAGATGGAATCTATCACCCTCGGTAGAGAGGTAACTATCCTATACTATCTGTTCTTTAAGATATAAAAGCCCTTGGCCAAGGCAGTGTGATTTTATGAAAAGAAGTTTTCATACATCAGTTAATTATCAGATAAGATATATAATTGAGTAATGGGGTTTGACGAGTTATCCATAACCTCGGCTCAATTAGGACAAGTGATGGAAGGATTTAATCACACGGTAACTACACCTAGAGGTTTAGTCTATTATTAATTCTACTTGGATTGCCGCGACATACTGCTAGGTGTCACTCGTGGATTGTGGGACCCACATGAGTGATTAAGATAGTTAATCGCACTCAGTTGGGAGAGTCAAAAATATTTTGATCCATCGAAAGGAGTTCCGATGGTGACACTAAAGGAGTTTAGTGTCACATCTCACAACCAGGTAGAATTGAACCTATGTGGTCACACACAATAAAGGTTGCGTGTGATTTTGTGCTTAGAGAATTTATAGAGACTATTTTGATAACAAAGTTATTTGCTAAGCTAGTTAGCAATATAAACATATATATATATATATATATATATATATATATATATATATATATATATATATATATATATATATATATATATATATATATATATATATATATATATATATCACACACAATAAAGGTTGCGTGTGATTTTGTGCTTAGAGAATTTATAGAGACTATTTTGATAATAAAGTTATTTGCTAAGCTAGTTAACAATATAAACATATATATATATATATATATATATATATATATATATATATATATATATATATATATATATATATATATATATATATATATGTATGTATGTATTATGTATATATATATATATGTATATATACATATATCACACACAATAAAGGTTGCGTGTGATTTTGTGCTTAGAGAATTTATAGAGACTATTTTGATAATAAAGTTATTTGCTAAGCTAGTTAGCAATATAAACATATATATATATATATATATATATATATATATATATATATATATATATATATATATATATATATATATAGATATATACATATATATATGTATATACATATATACATGTATATATATATATATACATATATATATATATATATATATATATATATATATATATATATATATATATATATATATATACACCAAAATGTGCTTGTAAAGGCGGTTTTTAGTTATTGTAGCGGCGGTTTAAACCGCCTCTACAAGATCTAGAGGCGGTTCTAATGACCGCCTCTGGACCGCCGGCGTAGACGCCGCCTCTACGTTGTAGAGGCGGTTTGGGGGACCGCCGGGGAATACTAGAGACGGTTCTCTAGTGGCGGTTTGGACCACCGCATCAAATTTTTTATTTAAATATATAAATATATATATATAATTTCGTAATATCATAGAGGCGGTTTAAACCGCCTCTACAGATTGACAAAATCTCATTATAAAGAGTCGGTTTGAACCGCCTCTATGTAAAAAATAAAATAAAAAATTATATTTAATAATTATTTTAAACCGTATTTATACACATAACATTCCAAATTCGATAACAATCATACAAAAGTTATCATTTAATTTCAAACATACACTAACAATACAAGAAACAAAACAATTCTCAACAAACAGTAAAAAATATCATCAAGACTTCATAATTTAAGAAAACATACCAACCAAAACACATATCATATCGTTCAATAAGTATCATAGAGAGTAGTAATGTCGTAATCAAAAAAATATCATAGTTTGTCAACATTTGAGTTGCCAATCATTCACAAAAATTTAAATTGCATTTCAATGTTCTTCATTTGTGGCCTCGGGCTCGTGACTTGCATTCGAGGAAAAATTATTTGAAGAAAATACCCCAACCATATTTGTTTTGTCCCCAGCAACCTAAAAAAAATCAAACATTATAAAAATTATTAGTTATATGACAACCCAATTTTATATATATATATATATATATATATATATATATATATATAATAACTTGCGATTAATTTAACATACCTGTAATAAATTTTTTTTCGCATCTTCATGTTACTATGCATTAAACAAAATACATGATTATAGGAAAATGCTACTTGTCAAATGATTTACAATCAGTAAATGGGATATACTAACAAAGACCTGTAATTTGTTTATGAATGGAGATTAGAAATGAACATCATGCCCAATAAGAAAAAAAATATATTTCTGTGCCAAATGACTAATAGCAGCAGCTAAGTTAATATCAATCTAGAACTTAATAGCTAAGTGTAGTCCAATTGTTAGTTAAACAAGAAAGCCTAAGTAAAGATCACTAGAAAGGAAAGTACAGAAGACTCACATTTTCCCAGAGAAATATTAAGTTGATCGATTGAATCATTCTTGCCAAGGACATGCCGCCAAACTGCATGAAGACATACTCCCTAGTCAATTAGAAAATCTCTAAAGAAAGAAAATTGGAAAATGAAACCAACTAGAAAATTATCAGAGCTACACAACCAAAGAAAATTAGCAGATATTGGAATTGCTAAGAAAAAAAGAAAACTTTCATGGCCAAGGACCAAGGTTAACTCACATATATCCCCTGTCCGAAGATCAAGAGAGGCGATGACATTTTCTTCAGTTGAAACTACTACACGTTTTCTCCCTGTCTTTTGAGTGTGAAAGACAGCACGCTTCACCTTACCGATGTACTTCTGATGCCTAAAGCAAGCGACCAACAACTTAATCAGTAGAGCATGAAATATATCGACCAAACTACTGACTTGTTAACGGTTATAATGATCATCTCCATTGCGCGAATCGACCGAGGAGAAGGAGCGGAGCTCGCCAATCTCTCGCTCCTGCGAAGGGAACGAGAGAGGAGGGCGGGGGCCGAGGAGGCAGAGGGAGGCGCGGCGGCCGAGGAGGGCGGCGCCGGAGCTCGGCCTCTGCGTCACCGGGTCGCGGAGGCCGCCGAGGCAGAGGTGGCGCCATGCCCTGCTGCGGCGCCGGAGTGCCGCTGGAGCTCGGCCTCTGCGTCGCGCCCTGCGAGGAGCCGCCGAGGAGGAGGAACCGCGAGAGGGGACTTGGTGGGTGGGAGGTGAATGGTTTTGGGGGAAAATTAAACTTAGGGTTTTTTTTTTTTTTTTGGAGAGAAGAAAAGAGGGGAAGAAAAAATTTTAGGAATTTTTTTTTTAATATGCAGAGGCGGTTGTGCCAAATCGCCTCTAAGACGGTTCTATGGTAAAACATAAAGGCGATTGCAACAACCGCCTCTACGCAACCGCCTCTACAGGTGCTTTTTCCTGTAGTGATATATATATATATATATATATATATATATATATATATATATGTATATATATATATATATATATATGTATACGGGAAACTAATTAACTTAATGAAAAAAAAAACTCTCACTTATTAATTGAAGGGAAAAGAAAATTTCTTCATCTCTCTTAGCTTCTCTCATTTCCATCTATTAAATGAGAGGAGTTTACTTCCTCTCATTTATGATGATGGTTTCTTTAGCTCTTTTTGTCTTCTATTTTGCCAACTATGAGAGGAGTTTGCTTTTCTCCTCTTTATGGCACTTAAGCCTATAAAAGAGGAGGATGTAATCTCTCTCAATAATGTGACAAAGGTTAATATCGAGAGAAAAGAAAAGAAAGTCATTGATCCAATCATATAGAGCCCTCTTGTAATCATAAGAGAAAGTTTCCCCCTGTAATAATTGGTCTCTATATTATAGTTAATTCTCTTGAAATTGCTAGCACAATTTGAGAATTAATTATTCTCCACATTGATACAAGAAATCACGAAAGGAGTTTCGAGATTATATTGTGTGAAGCACAGATCCCGGAGCAGCCTTGTGTGGATACACATAGAGGCCGGACAGTTGTGCGGCTCAAAGGACCGGAAGTTCAGATCCAATATCAACCGACAGACAATTTCAATAATCAGCAAAGATTGAAATTCTAACCCTTCTTCTAATTAGATTAGAATAATAATTTTTGTGTGTCTCACTGGATGATCTTGTAATATATTTATATATATACACTAATATCATAAATGTTATGATGTTAAGGTATATATATGATTAGATCATATTTATGATCGTAAAATTTATTTTCGTGGCATTAAATGCGCATGCACGCGCATTCGTTTTCTTACAGATACTAGTACCAAATCCTTGGTTTCGGTACCCAAGCTGTTTTTCTCCAGATTTTCTCCAACAGAGAGAGATCAAGGCTTGGGTTCCTTTTCTTTTTCTTTTTCCACTTGGTTCTAACACCTAAGAGGGAATTTTGGAGCACCCAACAACAGGGGCTAACACTTGGATTTCCTCCTTGGCTGGTTCCAACACTCAAGGAGTTTGGAACACTTAGCCAATAGGAGCTTCATGAGTTTGAAGCTTCCAACTTCGCAATTTTAATTCACTTTTCGGCCCGATGATCTTTGCGTCGAATCGAAACGCACCGAATTTACGTGTAATCATATTTTAAAAGCGTTACGCGTAATTTTGCCGCACTTCGCTATTTTGCGGAGCCGGTGCACTATAAATACTATATCCAAGGTGAAAGGTTTAGTCCTTCTATATCTTTTATATGGAACTTGTGACACCCCAATAGTTTCATATCAGATGGAAATAGGGGAGTTTGTAATACCCCAATAGTCCCACATCGAATGGGAATAGAATTGTGATTGAGTATATACAAGACATGAACACTGTAATAATAACTGGGCTTAAGTATTTTGGTTTGTGGTTTGGATCCAATGAGTTACTATTAATTGCTAGTGGGTTGGGTCGTTACATTTGGTATCAGAGACGATCACCAGCCTGAAGTATGTGACGAGTCTCGGGCCTCTCAACTGAGTCTGGATCTAGATGACAGGGCTACCGAGACAAGTCTCACATCGCCTTAGGTGGATGAGGACGTCAAGCCTAAACGGAGGAAGTCTGTGACACTCTAATGGTCCCATATCGGATGAAAATACGAGAGAGTCTGTGACACCTCAATAGTCCCACATCAGATGGGAATGGAGTTGTGGTTGGATATATAAGAGACATGAACACTAGTAATAATAACTGTGTTTAAGTATTTTGTGCTGTGGTTTGGATCCAATAAATTATTATTGCTAGTGGATCGGATCATTACAGAACTATTTTAAAAATGTCACGGCTTAATTTTAAGAATTACTTATTTACATTCAAAATTTTTGAAAGCTTTCTATGGGTTAAAAAAAGGTTTTTTTTTTTTTTTTTTTTTTTTTTTTTTTTTTTTTTTTTTTTTTTTTTTTTTTGTTGTAGTTATGTTGTATAGGATATATACAAAACTTATACTATTATGCAACTTAAGATAGTAATAAAGAATCTAATTAGGAATAATACAGTAATTTAATTTCGAAATGATGTAAAAAGAAATTAATTTTGTGTTTTTATGCAACTAGGAGATATTTGTGGTATTGTTATTTTTATATAAAATAAGTGTTATGAATAAGATTTTTGTAAGGTCTATTAGCAATAATAAAAAATTTAAATTTAAATCATAATCCAAAATATTTAACCTCAGTTATTGTTATTAATGCCAATATCTCTTATATGCTCAATCACAATCTCATTTTTATCCGGTATGGGACTATTGGGGTGTCATAGACTGCTCGCGTTTAGGCCTCGCGTTAATTCTATCAGTCCAAAATCACACACAGTCTAAGATCACTAGGTAATATGAGACTTGTCTCGCTAGCTTTGTCATTCAAACCCTTGATATAGTCCATCACCTTATCTTTCAGACCATGACTCAGTAGAGACTCGTCACACACTTTCGGTTGGTAATTGACTTTGATACTAAATGTAACGATTCGATCCACTAACAATAATAACTCGTTTGGTCCAAATCACAGCTTAAAATACTTAAATTTAATTATTATTATTAATATTTATATCTCTTATATGTCTAATCATAATTTTATTTCCTTATGATATAGGACTATTAGGAAGCCAAAATTTTCTGTTATAATTAAAAAAAAAAAATTATATATACAGATCAGAAGCTAACTTTTTTTTTTTCTTCAAAAACTATATTCTTATTAGATATTATTTTTATGGTGATAGTACAAAAGTTAAATTTTAAATACTTAAGAAGTGTCACAAATATGATATTTTTATAGTATTATTAAAAAATAATAAAATTATTATTAATTAAAAAAATACTATCTATATATTTTTTTTACAGGAGTGTGCCTTGAATTCAAAAAAAAAATTATAAAATTTTTAATAAAATAAAAAAAATAAATAAGATAAGTAAACTAATCACTACAACAAAATCAAGTTATAGCGATACATTATTGTGACACTTTTTTACAAGTGTCCTATTTATATTCTATCTATATTCAAAATTAAGTTATAGGGACATATTTTTAGGGCACATTATAGTAATGTGTCGCTATACACCCTAACGATTGCATATATAGCGACACTAATAACAAGTGTCGATATTTTTTTCAGCAGTATTTTTTTTTTAAATTTTAAAAATATTTAAAAATATCGGTATAACATAATTTTATTACAGTGAATATAAACTATAAAAATATTAAAAATATAAAATTTACATTTTAGTGATAGTGCTGCTCTAATTTTCAACCACAATTTCAACCAATGTTTCAAATCAAACACATGCTTAACACATACTTAGAAAAAGAGAGAGAATTAAAATTATTATTTTTTTATTAAGATAAGTAAATTAATATAAATTATAAAATTATTGGAAATGTAAAATTGATATCTAATTACAAAATTTAATGATAGTGTTGCTCTAATTTTCAACCACAGTTTCAACTAATTATTTCAAATCAAACATATACTTAATTATATATATATATATATATATATATATATATATATATATATATATATATATATATATATATATATATATAGTCTGGCTAGAATACTATCGATAGCATCAATTACTTGGTGCTATCAAGTTTTCTGCCGTTGGATGAAAAGATATGCGGTTGGGATTATACTGGTTTCTTAAAATTTTTATTATTCAACCAACCACCTAGTAAACCCTAGGGGACCAGTATCATTTTAACCACATATTTTTTAATTTAAAGGCTAAAAATTTGATGGCACCAATGACTTAATGCTATCGATAGTATTTTAACCTAATTTTATATATATATATATATATAGAGAGAGAGAGAGAGAGAGAGAGAGAGAGAGAGAGAGAGAGAGAGAGAGAGAGAGAGAGAGAGAGAGAGAGAGAGAGGAGAAGGAGGAGGAGGAGGAGGTTAAAGAGGTGGGAACAAAAAGCACTTCTTGGTAGGTTCATGGTATATCAAACAATTTGTTTGTTCCCTATGTAGGAATATAGGATTTTGCACTTCAATTAATGATGCTAATATCCTTGGATTTGATGGTTATGATGATTTTCTCTCTCTATCTCTCTCTCTCCCCCATACAATCACACTTGACTTGATTGGTGTGATGAGAAAGAGGTACAATTAATGGTCCTCAAAGATGAATAAATCTTTAATATAAAATTATTTAAGTCAAATATTAAAAAATTAGAAAAAAAAAGTTATTTATACATCTAAAATAAATGTTAGTCTTTTATTTCCTCCATCCAAAATTATTTAAATTTTTAAAAATTTTTAGTATTTAAAAAATATTAATCTGTCTTGAGATTAGTAAGATAAAATTAATTATTAACTAATGAAGTGCAAAATTTATATTTTAGAACAGGTAGCATTGCTGGTACATATGGATAGTCATTTTATTATTTAAGGTAACAACGTACAAAACTTATTTAAACTATAAATTATTTAAAGTCGATCGTCTAATTTTTTTTAATTTTAATTTTATCATATAATTTTTAATTTATTTAATTTAAATGAGTTAATGATATTTTGATTTTAAATTTTGAATACTCCGTTTATTTTTACAGATTTAATTATTATATTTTATATAATTGTTACAATTATAAATTAACTAAAGTAAGTAACTAGCTTAATTTTTAAAGTCAATAATATCATTGACCGACTTAAATCAAATAAATTAAAAAAAATAAAATTAAAAATTTGAAAGGTCACTTAATTATGTTCATTTTTACTTCTTTTTAATTATATATTTGTTATACGAATTAGATTATAATACTATTAATAGTAACAAGACATTTGTGCTATTGGGTTTTGAATGAAAAATTGTACGATTAGAATAATAATAGCTAGTGTTTAAGAGGTGAAAATAGTTAAGAAAAAAATTAACGATAAAAAAGATAATAACATAAGTACTTAATACTATTGATAGCATATAACTGGACTTTTTGTGACACTACAATGTGTATATAGTATTTCCTATTGAAAATGGGCCTAAACAAGCCTTGATGGGTATTAGGTTTCAGTATCGGGTACAGGTCGAGATCCATTCTTTGCAAGGCACAATTCGAATCTGGCCCAGTTCCACTCCCATCTCCGTCCCCCGCCGCCGCCGCACCCACCTCCCCCCCCCCCCGCCTTCTCTCTCTCTCTTTCTCTCTGTTTATATATATATATATATATATATATATATATATATATATATATATATATATATATATATAGCGTAGGACTACTATACTCTTATGAGTATAAACCTCTTTGTACTCATAACTTTTTCACCCTTGGATAAAAGAATATGCGGTTAGGATGATAGTGGTCCCCCATAGAGTTTACTAGGTTGTTGGGGAAATAGTATAAATTTTAGGGACTACTATAATTCTAAGAGCATATTTTTTCATCCAAGGGATGAAAACTTATGAGTACAAAAGAATTTTACTCAAAAGAGTATAGTAGCCGGACCCTATATATATATAGAGAGAGAGAGAGAGAGAGAGAGAGAGAGAAAGAGAGAGAGAGAGAGTCGGCTACTATGCTATCGATAGCATCAAGGATTTGGTGCTATCAAGTTTTCTACCCTTAAATTAATTCTTTTGATCATTTATATTCGTTAGATTTTATTATTTTTTCAACCACCCATTAAATTCAAAGAGCTCACTATCATCTCAACCACACATCTTTTAATTTAAGGATTAAAAACTTAATAGCACCAATGACTAGATGCTATTAATAGCATTCCAGTCTAGTGCTCTCTCTCTCTCTCTCTCTCTCTCTATATATATATATATATATATATATATATATATATATATATATATATATATTATTCACCTATTTTACTATTTATAGTACTGAAGCTTTCACTACAACAAAATTAGGTTATAGGGATACATGTTTGTGATATTTTTGTATAAGTGTCCAATTTATATTTCATCTATATCTAAAATTAGGTTATAGGAACACATTTTTGAAACACATTATAAAAATGTGTCGCTATACATCCTAGCGACGGCAAATATAACAACACTAGCAATAAGTGTCGGCATTTTTGTTAGCGACATTTTTTTTTAGATTTTAAAAATAATTAAAAATATCGCTATAACATAATTTTGTGGCAGTATTTGATACAATAGTCTCTCATTTATGATTTAGAGATGTTCAAATCAACTATACACATTGTTAATAATTTTTTTTTATAAAGTGCTAGATGTGAATTCATTGTGGTGTGTGTGTGTGTATATATATATAGAGAGAGAGAGAGAGAGTAGAGCTTATATACTTTTAAAAGTATAAATTCAACTATGCTTGTAAATTTTTTACCATTGAATTTGCATTAAGATTTGTGCAATTGTAAAGTCAACAAAAGAGAGAAAAAGAAAAAAATAAATAGCATAAATTTCAATGCAAATCCAATAGTAAAAAATTCACAAGCATATTTAGAATTGTGCTTTTGAAAATATATAAGCCTTACTCCATATATATATATATATATATATATATATATATATATATATATATATATATATATATATATATATAATTGAGATTTTATATTTTTAAAAGTATCAAGTCATTGATACTTATAAATTTTTAGTTCTTAGATGAAAAAATATATGGTTAGAATAATAGTTGGCTCCTTTGGTTAAGTGAGTGATTGATGAAATAAAATAATCTAAGCGCGCGATAAAATTAATTAGAGGAATAAATCTAACGGTAAAAAAAACTTACAATCACTCATTACTTGATGCTTGTACAAGTATAATAGCGAAACTCTATATATATATTAGGGGCAATTTTCTATATATTCCTAAAAATTTTCCTGTTTTTAGATTTACCCCTCTTAGAAGGCTAATATTAAAACTACAATTCTTACGTTCTAACTTCTTTCTAAAATACCTCTGAAGTTAAACTCTGTTAGTGTACCGTTTGGAGCTGCCGTTATCTGTGTGAAATTACTATTTTACCCTTTCAATATATCCTTCTATCATAACTAATTTTTTTTATGTACCCTTAAAATTTTCAATAGTTTTGGTAGATAGGGACAAAATAGGTATATCTGATAGTTTTCAACTCCGATTATTATTTAAGTCTAGTTTAACCCTAGTTAACTTAACAAAGGGAAACGGTAAGGATATTTTTAATAACGGTGGAACGTATGAAGGGTATATTGGAAAGAAAAAAATAAGAGGGATAAATCAGATATTTCTTCAGATTTCAGAGGTACACAGGCAATTATCTCTATATATTAATTACTCCAAGTTATCATATCAATTTTTTTATATTAATAATACTATTTTTTTTTCGGGGTTTTATAAAATTTTGGATCAGTGAGTGACATCTACGTCGCCAACCAACTTTTGCATGGTATTACAACTCATGCTCTATCGGTACAGTACCCCTTCATGCAGCTGGAAAGTATAGTACACTAATATATAAAAAATTAAGCTTTTATATTTTTAAAAAATTAAATTATTAATATTTATAGATTTTTAGTTCTTATACGAAAGAACTTGGAATTAGAATGATAGCGATTTTTTTAAATTTAATAGGTGGTTAGTAGAATAACATGATTTAAGAGGTGGAATTGATTAAAAAGATAGATCTAACGGTGAAAAATTTACAACCACTAAGTAATTGGTATTTTTACATGCATAATAGTTGAACTATATATATATATATATATATATATATATATATATATATATATATATATATATATATATATATATATATATATATATATATATATATAAAGAGAGAGAGAGAGAGAGGAGGGGGAACTTGTGTGCTATTAGGAGAACAGAGGTCTTCGTATTTCGAAGTCGTTTTCAATAATACAATTTTCAAATCAACGATCGGCTCAGTTGGATTTGATATAACATATTTGAAGTATCAAAAAGATAAATTTTAAATTTTAATTTTTTGTTATTATTTAATTATCTAGTGATTGAAAGGATTTAAAATAGACGGCTAGCAATAAAAATTTTACAAAAGTTATGATGTTGAACGAGACTACTATACTATGTATAACACCGTAGTTTCGGTACTATAGCCTCATTTTAGATCTTAGCGTATTCAAATTAATAATTTATACCATTAAATATGATTTAGAATATATAAAATTTTTAGAAATAAAATTTAATTTGTTTTTTATATCGTGTACTTAGTAAGTAAATAATATCAAAATGAGCGGTGAAAATTAAACAATCTTTAAAATTCAAAGATATGACTTTTGAAATCAAGATTAAGAATATTAACCTTAATTTAGATAATTTAAAGTATTTTTTATAAAAATTGAATAAATTTTGAATTTTCTAAACTGCTAAAATACAAACTCATAGCCGTTGAAAATTACTAATTTCAAAATGATTTGACTATAAAATAAACTATATCGAAAAAATATAAAATTTAATTCTAAAAAATTTAAATATTTTAAATTAGTTTTAACAGTGTGGATTATTGATTTGAATATTTTAAAATTAAAAATGAGATTATTACTATAGATATTATAGCAACCTAACTCTATCTCTCTCTCTCTCTCTATATATATATATATATAGTAGAGCTTATATGCTTTTAAAAGCACAAGACAATTTATTATTGTAAATTTTTTATTATTAAATTTGTATTAGAATTTGTGCTTTTTACTTTATCTTTCTCTCATTTTAGTTGACTTTACAAAAACACTAATCTTAATACAAATTCAATAATAAAAAATTCACAAATATGAATTGTCTTGTACTTTTAAAAATATATAAACTCTACTATATATATATATATATATATATATATATATATATATATATATATATATATATATATATATATATATATATATATATATATTATTTGTCATATAATTATAATGGCCAAATTAACTCTAATTTATTGTGGACAATTTCCAACTACAAAATGTAGTAGTTGTTGTTGTTCTCTTGGATCCCAACCTTACTTCTCTCTCTCTCTCTCTCTCTCTCTCTCTCTCTCTCTCTCTCTCTCTCTCTCTCTCTCTCTCTCTAGACTTAGTCCTCCTTTGTTTTCTGTCCTCTATCTCTACTCCCATGCAAACACCTACACCTACTTATTGTCATAGCAACAAACATTGCACCACCCCAATTGAACCCTAACACTCCAAAAGTAACAAAAAAAACAGAAGAAAAAAACCCTCCAAATGAGTTATCTTTCTCCTTATCCTATGTCTACTTCTTCATATGTCTCATGTTGTCTTCTCTTTTCTCTTCTTCTTGCTTTTCTGCTTCACGAACCGTGCGACGGATACCGTATCAGGAGCCAACTGCCAGTCGGCTGGCGAAACGAAGGCCTCCAGCATCAGGCGGCGCAGGCGGGCTTCACCGCGCATGGTCGGAGGTTCAATTTCCTCCCGAGGGGGGTGTCGATCCCCCCTTCGGGCCCGTCCTACCGCCACGACCTCGTTCTCCACTCCATCAATCACAACCAAAAGCTCTCTCCCTAGGTAGCTAACAAACAAGCCTTCCAATTCCTTGATCCATTCATTCCTAAACTCCCTATCCCTTTTTCTTTTTTTTTTCTTTTTTTAGGTCTTGCTGTCTACTTTTGCAGTCTAATTCATTTTCCTTATGAATGAAGCGGTAGCATGCTACCTTCTCCTTAAACAAAAAAAAAAAAACTTCTTATCCTTTCATCCTTCTTTCATGTTTTTTTTTTTTTTTTTTTTTTTTTTTTTTTTTTTTTTTTTTTTTTTTTTCACATTTCAATGGATGGGTGCATGAGACAGCTTTAATTTCCCTTGTACATAATGCAAATGGATTTGTTTTGCATCACTTTTATATATTAAGAAGGTTTGCAATTTTGTAATGTTATACTATGATTATATGAGATTAAAATTGTTCTATATTTGTTTAGCCATGTTCATGAATGCTTTAATTGTGTTCTAATAGTACTATCCTTTTCTTATCCATTTCATGCAATTGAAGCTTTTTTTTTTTTTTTTTTTTCCCTTTTCTCTCTTATAGTTAATTATTATTAGGCTAAATTGCAGTTTAATTTGGTGCGCGTATGACTCTTTAGTATTCAAATTTTAATTTATTGTAATTTTTAATTTGATCTTTCTATATTGTTATAATCAAGTTTTACTGTGCACTTTTGTTGGCTGAACGATAATAATATATTAATTTAATTATTTCTTCATCATCCATTATAATATTGTTATATTAACACCATATCATTATTTTGTCAAATTAAATTATCTTGTAAAACTTGAACAATTGCAATAATATAGAAAATTTACAGCAAAACTTACAATGAATTAAAATATAAGGATCAAAAGTGTTACACGCCACATAGTTTGAAGATCAACAATGTAATTTAGTCTTATTATTATTATTATTATTATTTATATAGTTGAATGAATCGAACGAGATAAAATTTAAGTGGGTAGCTCCCCAACGACGCCTAGTTGCGAAGCTTTTAATCTGCTGCCAAGTGTTATTTTTGTCTCCATTCAATAATTTTTTTTATATTTTTGATACTTAAATTTTTTAAAAAAATTTAAATTTTAAAAAAAATTTAAAATTTAAAAAAAAATTATAATTTTTTGAGGCTCCCACTGAATTACTGGTTATGGTTAGACATGGTACTGGATGTGACTTAATGAGGGGGTGATGTGGAGGGATTTTATTGGTGGAAGCAAAACTACCAACTACTCCATTGCTGAGCATTGACCCCAAGAGGCCAATGATGATGTGGGATTTTATCCCAACTTAACCACTTTAGGTGGAGAAGTTGTTCCATGGACCTGGTCCATATATATATATATATATATATATATATATATATATATATATATATATATATATATATATATATATATATATATATATATGCTAGGTGTGTACAAAACTCAAATTTAGAGGCCTTAAAATGTGAGTGTAGATGGTTAGATGTGTTCTTCAACCCATAAACCATTAGGGTTTTTTTTGGTTCATCTATTTTAGACTAGGAAATCAGAGTGAGATTCACTGATTCCGATAGTCGCTGTTTATTTTGCAGGAATCGAACTTCGATTTTCATTCCATTCGGAAATGAAAATGACCTAATTTGGTTTTAAATCCTGAATTGGTTCATTTCAGAGTAAAATCACTTAGAAAAATTCGCTCTTGTAAACATATCTTTTCTCTCTCCCTTAATCAAAACTCTTCTCTCAAATTTTTTGGTGTTCCAATTGTCCATCCCAATAACGAATCAAATATTTTTAAATGATTCGTCGTTCAACTTTTTATTCCAATACAAATCTAATTTCATTCTCATTTCAAATTTCAATAATGAAACAAACATATGTGTCCTTAATTAGAGGCTATTTTGTCGGATATAATTGTAAATACAATGTCGTTAGAGATGGATATATATTTTTTTTTTGAGAGAGAAAGGTAGCATGTTATCCGTTTCGTTTATTTTGAAATAAACTTAGTTGAAAATATGAAGCAATTAGGTTTCGAATTCGGGACCTCGGATTCTTTTACTACTTGCGTTAAGGATGGTTGATTAGAGATGGATATAATTGAACATGCAGTAGCATAACTACGAGGCATCTTGTTTTATTGGATATGATATAAAGTGCTGCAGTTATAAATAATTTATTTTGTTGTATATAATTGAATGTATTTACGAAAATTTATCACTTTATATACAGAGTGATAACTCCTGAAATTATCATCCATATAGACGAAAAAATAACCCCTTAGATAGTGTTTGGTTGCAGGATATATAAAATGGGAATAACCCATTTTATCCTGCAAAACCATCCAAACACTAAGTAAAATGGGAATGTTAAATTATTCCCCTCTTAACGGGTTATCCAAGAATAACCAGTTAAGAGCTATCCCTGGGAAACCATGGAATTGGTTAATTCCACTGTTTATCCCAAGGGCAATGGGCGGAAATTTCAGTTAAAACAAAATAAAAATTTCACTTGCTGTTATTAAAACAAAAAAAAAATTGCCGTTATTAAAACAATTGACTTGCTTCAACCTGCTGTTATTAAAAATTTGCACTTGCTGTTACATTGTAGTAACCGTGATTTAAAAATCTGAAAATTAAGTTTAAAATAATTGCCTGGGTTATTAAATAGAAAAATTGAACTTTTAGTGGTGCAATAGTGGCCCTAAAATATCGACTTTTGATCGGGGCCTGATCTCGAAAATCCGAGATCATCATTGCAACCGTCTCATCGAAACATGAAAGATTCATATACACATGTTTTCGATCCGACGGTCGGATCTTCCGTAAAACAGCGAAGAAGGAAACGGGCCCCACAACTTAAAGTGAATAGTAACCCTGTATTTTAAATGCCCTTTCGACCACTAACGGCCGATTCGCTATCTAGAACCCTGACATAGGGGTATGAGTAGTCAATCTTAGCTATTTTCGATGTTCTGAGCGCAGTGGCGCTGACGAAATTTGCATTTGACGAGCCTTAAGCCTCGTAAAGCGTGCCGAACTGTATAATTTACAGTATAAGATGGAAATTAAAATTTATGGAGTTGAATTTTAGCGAACCAAAATCGCTACCCGATAGGTTTCGTCGAGCCGGACGTCGTGGCGGTGTCCATTTTTCAGCTTGACAACCTAGTTGTCTCGAAATGCGTGAAAAACACCGAAAAGCGGATATTTTTGAGAAAAACCCTATATTTTATGTGTTGATTTGCTCCAAACTTGTTCAAGAGGGACTTCCTTGTGATTCTAACCTACAGCAAAGGACCCAAGTGAAAATACATAGAAGTTGGGGGTTAGTTGGCATTTTGGGCAATAGGGTATTTATGGTTATATAGCATTTTAGGGTTTCTTGAGAGATCCATAGCCACTTCTGCATCTGTAACCGTAGCCTCCACCCCACGACTCCTCCTCTTCCTCTGGCATTTTTCCCGAGCTTCTGCACCACCGGCCGCCGCCCCAGGTCGCCGGACAAGAAGGAGAGCATCCTTGGTCTCGAGCTTGTGGGGATAGGAAGATCATCAGAGTCTTGGACTTGTGCCCAGGCTTTTCTGCGGTCATCTGCAGCGTCCAGCAGTCAGGTCGTGGTGGTCCGGTGCACCGCCGTGGCCGCGCGACGCCGGGAAGACCAACCCTTCTTCCTCGGATCCGGCGAAGGTAAGGTCTTGTTGTTTTGATTTTTCCTTGTTACCTAGACCCCCTGGTTATCTCTATCACCTCTTGGTGAACCTCCCTGCCGAACCCCGAAGTCGGGGATGCACCCGGTCGCCGGCGGGGGAGTTGCACCCGCCGGAGTCCATTTTTGCTCCGCCTCGGGCAAGTGTTGCACCCGAGGTCTTGGGATCGGATCTAAATGCATGGGGACCTTCTTTTGGTCTCTGTGAAACACCCCAAGAAGTTTCATGGCTTTCCGTTTAGGTTGCGCGTCGCAGTTTGATGCCCTAGTTCTGGGCGGATCTTGCATGGCCGTACGCCGCCGCCGCCGCCTGTTGCCGCCGGCCACCTGCACAGTTAGCTCCACCAGGTTGAGATTGACCCATAGATGTCCTTGCATGAGACCCATGCTGCTCGGTTGAAGCTTCACCATTGTTGGTGCAAGTTGCGGCCGAACTTGCTCCGCCGCCGCCGCCGCCGCCTCTCGCCGCCGGCCATGGGTCCAGCAAGTTTCGTGGATTCAGTTAGCACCTACAGGTGCTGGTGCTTGAGACCCAGAGCCATTATATAAAGGTTCACCATTAATGCTTTCTAGTTGTTTATATTACTTGTTGCCCACCATGTGTTCGAGGTAATGCCTCAATGAAGATTTTGATGGAATCTGGCCTTGATGTAAATATGAAAGATGTTCCAAATTGTCCCCTGAGCTTGATGCTCACTTTAGATCAAGTTGGATCTGTGTGGACTAACATTTGGAGCATTGTCGGTTTGTTAGAGAGCAAGGACATGGATCTGTTGATCCAGCAAAGGCTGGGCTGCCAATAGGGCAAGCCCTGTGCTTTTTAGGGCATTTTGAACATATGTTTAAAGCAGATTTTTGATTGGATTAATAAAAGTTAAGTTATAGTGTAATCAACCTCTAAGTGAATAGTTTGGCCCGAAGTCTACTCCGGGCTGTTTGCGAAGTCGCGACAGTGAGCTCCTGGCTAATTTGGGGTCACTGGACGCGATGCTCGCGTTAAAAATTGGTTTTGATGAGCCGGAGAAACAAAAATTCATTTAGGCTATGTTAGCAAGGTATTTTATGGCCCGAAGTTTTCCTCGGGTTTCGTGCTGTCGCAAATGTGTGAGCACGGTGTTCAGTAAGTCATTTGTCACCTGCTGGAAGTGACGGATCGTGAAAATGAGCTTCCAGTTGAAAGAACGAGCGAAATCAGTGCTCAAATGGCACTAAAAGTGTGATTTTCGGAAACCCTAGGGGTCTAAATGCAAAATGGCATTGTATAAAGTTAAAAACAGGGTGTTGGTGATTCCTAAGCTTTTCGTTAGGATTCCAACGGCTTTCGTTGAGCGGAAATCGGTTATCGGATCGCAATTTGGCAAAAGTGTCAGTTTATCGGCAAATTTCTGAAAATTTTGGAAGATTCCGGGACTTCGGCGAAGTTCCCTGTTTAGTTGTCTGCACACAGTGTGTCAGTGGGTTGGATATGTGTGAGAGTCTATTTTCTGACCCGTGGTTATGATTCAGGTCCCAGCAGTCAGCCGCCATCTTGCGAGCCATCCAGCAGCCACCGTGATCATTAAGGTGGGTTTATCTTCGGTCCGGGCTTTATCAGGTTGGCCCTATGGGGTGCCGTGGTAGGTTGGACCCCTGTTTTTGGTATAACCCTGAGCCTATGCTTGAGCCTTTCTGTTTATTTCGATTTCAGCATTCAGTTATTACAGCCATGTTGCCTTGTCCTTACAGTTGAACTCTTTATATGCTTTTATTCTCAGCATTTAGTATGTATAGGGTTATACAGCTTGACATATACCATGTTTGTTTGGTTATCAGCCTAGTTATGCCAGCATTTCCTGTTCTATGATGCATGATAGAATAGGAGTATAGTTCTGCTATTTAGTTTCAGTTACAGTTCAGATATTCAGCTTCTGTTGTTCAGATTCAGTTGTATAGCATCTGTGATTATTACAGCCTTCAGCATCCCGATAGGGATTTCTCAGCTTATTGCCGTTTGTGTGGTCTTTAGACCACGAGCTTGAGCATCAGCATTATGATCGCCACAGAGCCAGCTGTTCTTTCACGTACACTAGCGGATTGATCCCCCGCAGTGGTGTACTTTACCGGTAAAGTGGTCAGCAGTGGCGACCCGTGAGCCCAGAGGGTTATGACAGCAGATTGGTGTACAGGTGGTATTTAGCCTGAGGTTCTGTGAGACCAAAAGTGGCATTTAGCCTGAGGTCCTTGGAACCAATAGTGGCATTGATTGGGTATTTATATTTGTTGTCATTCAGCACTTCCAGTTTGCAGTATTGTTAGTTACCAGCTTTGTTTATTGTATGATCATTATCTTCTCGTCAGATTTATCAGCATGATCAGTTTCTGCTTACCAGCTGTGTTTATTGCATGATTAGTCTTTATATGAGTACCCATGTTTTCCACTTCAGCTTGCTTAGATTTTATATCTACATCTTGTTATTCAGCCTTCAGTATATCCTGCTTTTGCTATCCGCTTATCATTGTATCCGGTAGGTACGACTTGCTATTTCTCGGCCCGTCGTGCCCACTGGGATACATGTAGAGTGTATCTCACACCCCCTGGGTGACTGTTTTTCAGGTCAGTCGGGTGCTGGGAGATTGGGACGATCCAGTGAGCTGTTGCGCTAGAGTTGTCCCCTGCTATTGGCCGCAGTGGCCCAGTGCTAGTATTTTTGTTACATCATCATGATCGTAGTTGACTCTGTATTTTTGTTGGTTGGAGTATTTGTGGATTATGTCATGAGTAGTTGTGGATGTATTAGTTGTAGAGTTTATGTTTTTGGTTTTAGCTGTTGATTATTGCTCTCTGATTGTATCGCTGTACTTGCCTAGCCGAGCATGTATAGGGGAGATTCTGTCCGTGTGGACAGAGGATTTCCTATGCATGTGGCGGTCTGTTCACGTCCTGAGTTTAAAGTTTGAACTCTGATTAAAAAAAAAAAAAAAAAAATTTCTACCGCTGTTTTGAAACTCGGGGCGTGACAGATTAGATGGTATCAGAGACAGGTTATAAGATACCTAGGAAATGGCTAGGATTGAGCCCTAGGATGACTTGAGTCTGACGCGAGAGTGCGGGGTTAGGAGCTCGAGTACAGTATGGTCGGTCGAGTCGTGTCCTATCCCTGATCAGTGTGATATGGTCTGTGATTCACGAGTATTCCGGCAGAGGTGGTGGTGTTAGTGAGCGTGCTGGCGCCACTGTAGTATTGATCAGTTTCTTTGGCCTATGAGCCAGATGGTAACCCTGATTGGGTTGGTGTTGTATTCAGGTCGCACCTCTTGCATTGGATTTCGTGGATCATTACAGATTCTGTTACAGCAATAATAGCCGTTGTGGCTATGCCTTAGTGAGGTTGTAATTGTGGTGCACTGAGACTTGAGAGCCGGATGTACCCAGTTGGCTAATAGCCTGAGGATCTGATGATGGTAGTCTGTAATGGGCTCGACTTGTGCTTAATTCACTTATTGCTTGCGATCTGCTAGAGGGGTTGAGATCACCTCTGTCGACGTTTTAAGTTGCGACTAGTGTCGCTAGAGCTATGTTAGCCACTAGTGTGGAATTCAAAGTGTTAGTGAGCACTGTGATATCATTTTGATTTTTTTTTTTTGTGAGTTGCCAAAGTGGCACTCGTGACCACGATGTATAAGCGGTGTTTGATATTGGTTTTCAGTATCGGTTTAGAGATTGGTGTTGTAAGGTACGTTGGTACCTTCTGTTGGTTCGCTGTGAGTTATGTCTCCAACTAGTTGTTGGCGATAGATTGTGGGTATTTTTCTATTCTTTTGATAAGCACGTTGGCTGCAGACAACGTACTGTCGAAAGAGTGGATGAAATACTTTACCCCGCAAAAAGGGGTGTATTATGATTGGGTCTGTATGTGTACCTTCCTATAAGTTAGCCTTAGTTGCCTCCTGAGCACAGGGTGATTACTCGTAGTTTATGATTGGATTTTAGACAGATCTTTACCGTTCATGTGCGTAGTTGACTAGTTGTCACTGTGATTCTTGGACGTCTATACAAGCGACGTCGGTTTTTACAAGCAACCTGTCGAAACTAGTAGCCCTGAGTTGTGTCAGACAGTACTGATGTTTTGATGAGCTTTTCGGTTTGTTAGTGCACCTTTACAGTTTTCAATGGTGTTGTATGACTGATTGTCACTAGTGTTGGTTGGGACAATGCAGATGTTCTGCGACTGATTGTCGCTGTGGTACCCTGTGTTAGTGGACTGTTTGATGTCCTGCTGTAGTTAAGTTTCGGGGACGAAACTTCTATTAAGGGGGGAGTGATGTAGTAACCGTGATTTTAAAATCTGAAAATTAAGTTTAAAATAATTGCCTGGGTTATTAAATAGAAAAATTGAACTTTTAGTGGTGCAATAGTGGCCCTAAAATATCGACTTTTGATCGGGGCCTGATCTCGAAAATCTGAGATCATCATTGCAACCGTCTCATCGAAACATGAAAGATTCATATACACATGTTTTCGATCCGACGGTCGGATCTTCCGCAAAACAGCGAAGAAGGAAACGGGCCCCACAACTTAAAGTGAATAGTAACCCTGTATTTTAAATGCCCTTTCGACCACTAACGGCCGATTCGCTATCTAGAACCCTGACATAGGGGTATGAGTAGTCAATCTTAGCTATTTTCGATGTTCTGAGCGCAGTGGCGGTGACGAAATTTACATTTGACGAGCCTTAAGCCTCGTAAAGCGTGCCGAACTGTATAATTTACAGTATAAGATGGAAATTAAAATTTATGGAGTTGAATTTTAGCGAACCAAAATCGCTACCCGATAGGTTTCGTCGAGCCGGACGTCGTGGCGGTGTCCATTTTTCAACTTGACAACCTAGTTGTCTCGAAATGCGTGAAAAACACCGAAAAGCGGATATTTTTGAGAAAAACCCTATATTTTATGTGTTGATTTGCTCCAAACTTGTTCAAGAGGGACTTCCTTGTGATTCTAACCTACAGCAAAGGACCCAAGTGAAAATACATAGAAGTTGGGGGTTAGTTGGCATTTTGGGCAATAGGGTATTTATGGTTATATAGCATTTTAGGGTTTCTTGAGAGATCCATAGCCACTTCTGCATCTGTAACCGTAGCCTCCACCCCACGACTCCTCCTCTTCCTCTGGCATTTTTCCCGAGCTTCTGCACCACCGGCCGCCGCCCCAGGTCGCCGGACAAGAAGGAGAGCATCCTTGGTCTCGAGCTTGTGGGGATAGGATGATCATCAGAGTCTTGGACTTGTGCCCAGGCTTTTCTGCGGTCATCTGCAGCGTCCAGCAGTCAGGTCGTGGTGGTCCGGTGCACCGCCGTGGCCGCGCGACGCCGGGAAGACCAACCCTTCTTCCTCGGATCCGGCGAAGGTAAGGTCTTGTTGTTTTGATTTTTCCTTGTTACCTAGACCCCCTGGTTATCTCTATCACCTCTTGGTGAACCTCCCTGCCGAACCCCGAAGTCGGGGATGCACCCGGTCGCCGGCGGGGGAGTTGCACCCGCCGGAGTCCATTTTTGCTCCGCCTCGGGCAAGTGTTGCACCCGAGGTCTTGGGATCGGATCTAAATGCATGGGGACCTTCTTTTGGTCTCTGTGAAACACCCCAAGAAGTTTCATGGCTTTCCGTTTAGGTTGCGCGTCGCAGTTTGATGCCCTAGTTCTGGGCGGATCTTGCATGGCCGTACGCCGCCGCCGCCGCCTGTTGCCGCCGGCCACCTGCACAGTTAGCTCCACCAGGTTGAGATTGACCCATAGATGTCCTTGCATGAGACCCATGCTGCTCGGTTGAAGCTTCACCATTGTTGGTGCAAGTTGCGGCCGAACTTGCTCCGCCGCCGCCGCCGCCGCCTCTCGCCGCCGGCCATGGGTCCAGCAAGTTTCGTGGATTCAGTTAGCACCTACAGGTGCTGGTGCTTGAGACCCAGAGCCATTATATAAAGGTTCACCATTAATGCTTTCTAGTTGTTTATATTACTTGTTGCCCACCATGTGTTCGAGGTAATGCCTCAATGAAGATTTTGATGGAATCTGGCCTTGATGTAAATATGAAAGATGTTCCAAATTGTCCCCTGAGCTTGATGCTCACTTTAGATCAAGTTGGATCTGTGTGGACTAACATTTGGAGCATTGTCGGTTTGTTAGAGAGCAAGGACATGGATCTGTTGATCCAGCAAAGGCTGGGCTGCCAATAGGGCAAGCCCTGTGCTTTTTAGGGCATTTTGAACATATGTTTAAAGCAGATTTTTGATTGGATTAATAAAAGTTAAGTTATAGTGTAATCAACCTCTAAGTGAATAGTTTGGCCCGAAGTCTACTCCGGGCTGTTTGCGAAGTCGCGACAGTGAGCTCCTGGCTAATTTGGGGTCACTGGACGCGATGCTCGCGTTAAAAATTGGTTTTGATGAGCCGGAGAAACAAAAATTCATTTAGGCTATGTTAGCAAGGTATTTTATGGCCCGAAGTTTTCCTCGGGTTTCGTGTTGTCGCAAATGTGTGAGCACGGTGTTCAGTAAGTCATTTGTCACCTGCTGGAAGTGACGGATCGTGAAAATGAGCTTCCAGTTGAAAGAACGAGCGAAATCAGTGCTCAAATGGCACTAAAAGTGTGATTTTCGGAAACCCTAGGGGTCTAAATGCAAAATGGCATTGTATAAAGTTAAAAACAGGGTGTTGGTGATTCCTAAGCTTTTTGTTAGGATTCCAACGGCTTTCGTTGAGCGGAAATCGGTTATCGGATCGCAATTTGGCAAAAGTGTCAGTTTATCGGCAAATTTCTGAAAATTTTGGAAGATTCCGGGACTTCGGCGAAGTTCCCTGTTTAGTTGTCTGCACACAGTGTGTCAGTGGGTTGGATATGTGTGAGAGTCTATTTTCTGACCCGTGGTTATGATTCAGGTCCCAGCAGTCAGCCGCCATCTTGCGAGCCATCCAGCAGCCACCGTGATCATTGAGGTGGGTTTATCTTCGGTCCGGGCTTTATCAGGTTGGCCCTATGGGGTGCCGTGGTAGGTTGGACCCCTGTTTTTGGTATAACCCTGAGCCTATGCTTGAGCCTTTCTGTTTATTTCGATTCCAGCATTCAGTTATTACAGCCATGTTGCCTTGTCCTTACAGTTGAACTCTTTATATGCTTTTATTCTCAGCATTTAGTATGTATAGGGTTATACAGCTTGACATATACCATGTTTGTTTGGTTATCAGCCTAGTTATGCCAGCATTTCCTGTTCTATGATGCATGATAGAATAGGAGTACAGTTCTGCTATTTAGTTTCAGTTACAGTTCAGATATTCAGCTTCTGTTGTTCAGATTCAGTTGTATAGCATCTGTGATTATTACAGCCTTCAGCATCCCGATAGGGATTTCTCAGCTTATTGCCGTTTGTGTGGTCTTTAGACCACGAGCTTGAGCATCAGCATTATGATCGCCACAGAGCCAGCTGTTCTTTCACGTACACTAGCGGATTGATCCCCCGCAGTGGTGTACTTTACCGGTAAAGTGGTCAGCAGTGGCGACCCGTGAGCCCAGAGGGTTATGACAGCAGATTGGTGTACAGGTGGTATTTAGCCTGAGGTTTTGTGAGACCAAAAGTGGCATTTAGCCTGAGGTCCTTGGAACCAATAGTGGCATTGATTGGGTATTTATATTTGTTGTCATTCAGCACTTCCAGTTTGCAGTATTGTTAGTTACCAGCTTTGTTTATTGTATGATCATTATCTTCTCGTCAGATTTATCAGCATGATCAGTTTCTGCTTACCAGCTGTGTTTATTGCATGATTAGTCTTTATATGAGTACCCATGTTTTCCACTTCAGCTTGCTTAGATTTTATATCTACATCTTGTTATTCAGCCTTCAGTATATCCTGCTTTTGCTATCCGCTTATCATTGTATCCGGTAGGTACGACTTGCTATTTCTCGGCCCGTCGTGCCCACTGGGATACATGTAGAGTGTATCTCACACCCCCTGGGTGACTGTTTTTCAGGTCAGTCGGGTGCTGGGAGATTGGGACGATCCAGTGAGCTGTTGCGCTAGAGTTGTCCCCTGCTATTGGCCGCAGTGGCCCAGTGCTAGTATTTTTGTTACATCATCATGATCGTAGTTGACTCTGTATTTTTGTTGGTTGGAGTATTTGTGGATTATGTCATGAGTAGTTGTGGATGTATTAGTTGTAGAGTTTATGTTTTTGGTTTTAGCTGTTGATTATTGCTCTCTGATTGTATCGCTGTACTTGCCTAGCCGAGCATGTATAGGGGAGATTCTGTCCGTGTGGACAGAGGATTTCCTATGCATGTGGCGGTCTGTTCACGTCCTGAGTTTAAAGTTTGAACTCTGATTAAAAAAAAAAAAAAAAAAATTTCTACCGCTGTTTTGAAACTCGGGGCGTGACATACATGATAATTGTGAGTTGCAATTGCTTCAACCTGCTGTTATTAAAAAATTAGTGTTATTAAAAAATTTGCACTTGCTGTTATTAAATAAAATGCTGTTATTAAAAATTACTGTTATTAAAAATATTACACTTGCTGTTATAACAAAAAATACACTATTATTAACAAAAAAAAAATACTATTATTAACATAAAAAATTACTGTTAAAACAAAAAAAAAATTCACTATTAAATTTCAGTAAATAAAAAAAAACCCAAAATTTGAGTAAAACAAAAAATTTCAGCAAAACAAAACACTATTATTAACAAAAATTAAATTGTTATTAGTGAGTATTAAATTAACAGAAAATTTAAACCAACCCAACATTTTATTCATGAGTTCACTCATGAAAAATGCTAAGGGCAAAATTGGTAATATAGATTTATAACTACCATATATTTTTACTATTCTTGCTTATTCTAAAAAATGAACCAAACACAATTTCAGCTTTTCATAAGAATAACAACTTTACAAATCAAATACTAATTTTCTTTTATCCCTGACTATTCCGGAATAGCAAGCTATCCCAGGTATAAAAAAAATTATCCCCAAGCTTACAATCCCCGAACCAAACATAGCGTCCTGTTTGGTTGGGGGATAAAGGGGGAATAACTCCTTTTATTCTCCAATTCTTGCCAAACAAGAGAGAAAAAAGTATAAAAATAAAAGTTTAAAATATTCTCAGCTTAACGGGTTATTCCAGAATAACCCGTTAATTTCTATTCCACCTCCCCCCCTGGAATAAGGTTTATACCTAGGGGCAATGAATGGAATTTTTTTTTATTTTTTGTTTTAGCTTAGCTTCCTATCTGAGACTATATTTACTAAAATATACTATTTACTAATTATGTTTACTAATTTTATTTAATAAAATATGCTATAAAATATAAAAAATTATTTTATATTTTATTTACTAATTTTGTTTACTAATTATTATTTACTAAAATATACTATAAAATATAAAAAATTATTTTATTTAGGTAAGATATAATTTATTAATAATTAAATTGTCATTTTAATTAATTTGTAATAATTAAAATTAATTTATATATATATATAAGGTAAGGATAAAATTGGTATTTTGATAAAAAAAATTATCATCTTTTTCTACTATTCTCCACTATCCCATAATTTTAACCAAACATAATTTTTTTTATTCCAGAGAATACCAACTTTTGAACCAAACCTAATTTAACTTTTATACTTGATTATTCCGGATACCCTTTAAATTTATATCCGAACCAAACGGGGGGGCCTTAGTGTCTGTTTAGTTGCATGCAGCAAATGAAACTACACCCGAATTGATAGTAGTTCCAATTATAGCCAAACTGCCTTCTAAACTCGCACTTTGTTATTTTGTCGTTTAATTATTATTTTACTGCAAGAATCTGCTGTTATTGAAAATGTAAAGTTGAATTTTTTTACGAACTGCAATATTACAAAGTACAAAAGTGGCACCTCAATAGTCCGACATCAAATAAAAATAAAATTATAATTGAGTATATAAGAGACAATAAACACTAGTAATAATAACTAGGCTTAAACATTTTGGACCAGTAGCCGAAAATGTGTGTCAAGTCTCGACTGAGCTAGAGTCTAGATGACAGGGTTAGCGAATCAAGTCTCACATCGTCTGGTGATCTTAAACTGTGCATGTGATTGGGATGACGAAGGCGTCAGGCCTAAGCGGAAGGAATCTGTGACACCCCAATAATTCTGCATCGGATGAGAATGAAATTATAATCGAAAATATAAGAGACAATGAATACTAATAATAATAATAATTAGGCTTAAATATTTTGAACTACTGATTTAAACTAAAAAAATTATTATTTCTAATAGGCCGGATCGTTACAACAAATCATAAAAAGGTAAAGGCTAAATTACAGAAAATCTTCCTGTAATATTCCCCTGTCTTTTAAAAGTCTATATTTTGCCTCCTCGTAATTACCGAAATATGCATTTACTCCCCCGCCGTCACCATTCCGTGAGTAAACCGTCAATTTTTTAAAAAATATTATTAGATATACCCAAAATATCCTTCAAAAATAGCGAAAAATAAGTTAAAACCCATTCTCTCCAATATAAGGTAAGGGCATTTTCGTTAATTTACCTCATCCGTTAACGCCGTTGCCTCCTAAAGACAATTCGGTAATTACGAGGGAGCAAAATATAAACTTTTAAAAGACATGGGACAAAGTGAAAAAGCAGGATATTATAAAAAGATTTTCTGTAATTTAGCCAAAGATAAAATATTATATCTTTCCAAAGAGGCAAGAAACACATAATACAATCTTTCAGGTGTATTTGGTCATTTGCAAGTAACAAGGACATGCATGTGCTCACAATATCAGATAAATGAGAGCTATATATGTTTTGAAGTTTATCTTACATAATAAAAAGCTTGGTTCATCAAAATAATATCATCCAAAATGTACAAAACCAACTCCATCATAAATGTACTGCAACAATGCACCAAAAAGATGTCAAGCATAAAATTCACAACCTACTACATTGTTTTGATATGAGCATCAGAGTACAGCTATAGCAAAAACTATCTTGGGGATACTCAAATGTCTTCATATAATTTTCAACCAAATTCCAAAAAATAAAACACAGACATAGTATGGATAATGTAACGATCCGACCCACTAGCAATAATAATTTATTTGGTACAAATCATCGTCCAAAATGTTCAAGCTCAGTTATTATTACTAGTGTTTATATCTCTTATATACTTAAATATAATTTTATTTATATTCGATGTGGGACTATTAGGGTGTCACAGACTCCTCCCGTTTAGACCTGACGTCTTCGTCAGTCTAAACACGCACAGCCTAAGATCACCCGGCAATGGAAAACTTGTCTCGCTAGCCCTGTCATCTAGACCAGGCTCAGCTAAGACTCGTCACACACTTTCGGCCGGTTATTGGCTCTGAAACCAAATTCAACAATCCGTAACGATCTGGTCTACTAGCAGTTATAACTCGTTGAGCTCAAATTACCAGTTCAAAATGCTTAAACTCAGTTATTATTACTAGAATTTGTAATCTCTTATTTTTCTAATAATAATTTCGTTCTAATCTGATGTGAAATTATTAGGAAGTCACAACACCATTAATAAAATATGATATTATTAACATAATAATAAATATTCAAACGAATGAAAATTAATAAGATTGTTATATTTCTTATATAAATCAAAATTTATAAAGTTTCAAAATTTTAAAATTTTAAAATAAATTTTTTTATATACAAATAAAATATAAATTTTAATAAAATTTTTTAATAAATATTTTAAATTAAATATTTACAATTATACAAGTAAAAAATTTTATTTATTTTAAAAAACTATTATGGTTGAAAGCAATTTCATCATTTCATACAACTACTACTCTCTATTCCTCTTATTCTCCATTATCACACCAAATACAAATTCTCTTATATCTGATACTATTCTAATATCCAACCAAACACATTTTTACAATAATTTCAGCTAGTTCCCACATTTATATCTATTCCGAAAATAACTAGTTTTCGCTTATATCCGAATCAAACACAGCCTTAAGTACAATGAGTGCATCCAACCTACCGGTATGTATTTTCAAAATAGCTGATTAATTAGTGCTTACTTGTGACATCCCAATAATCCCACATCGGATGTGGATAGAATTGTAATTGGGTTTATAGGAGACATGGACACTAGTAATAATAACTGGGCATAAGCATTTTGGGTGTGGTGTGGATACAACGAGTTATTATTACTAGTGGGTCGGATCGTTACATTTGGTATCGGAGCCAATAACCAGCCGAAAGTGTGTGACGAGTTTCGGCTGAGTCTGGGTCTAGATGACAGGGCTAGCGAGACAAGTCTTACATCGTCTGGTGATCTTGGGCTGAGTCTGGGTCTAGATGACAGGGCTATGATCTTAGGCTGAGTCTGGGTCTAGATGACAGGGCTAGCGAGACAAGTCTCACATCGCCTGATGATCTTGGGCTGACGAGGACGTCAGGCCTAAACGGGAGAGTTTATGACATCCCAATAATCCCACATCGGATGTGGATGGAATTGTGATTGGGTTTATAGGAGACATGGACACTAGTAATAATAATTGGGGGAGTTTGTGACACCCTAATAATCCCACATCGGATGGGGATGGAATTGTGATTGGGTTTATAGGAGACATGGACACTAGTAATAATAATTGGACAAGTAATAATAATTGATGAGGTTTCACATGAATCCATACAAACTTTCCTAGTTTGACCACTGACCTATAATCAAGATAGAAAACCATTAGATACAATTTTTCACATATTATCTTTGGATAGTGCATGCAATTACCAAAATTTATGAAAGATAAAAATATATAAAATTTATATAAATTATAAATTATTTTGAATCAATTATTCAGTCTTTGAAATTTTAATTTAACTATATAACCTTTCAAATAGTTTAATTTGAATTAGTCAACGAAACTTTGACTTCAAAGCTAAACTAAGTACTTATTTTAATAAATTTATATATAATTACAAAAATTGTATAAAATATAGTAATCAAATCTGTAAATATAAGCGACGTATTCAAAATTTGAAATTAAAGTATCATTAACCGACACAAATCAAACAAATTGATAAATAAGATAACAAAATTAAAATTTTAAAAAAATATATAGTCAAATCAAAATGGTCTATAATACAAATAAACTCTATAAATTTCCACCTTAATAAAATTTATAAGATAGATCTAGACCTGTAATTAAAGAGTTAAAGCAAAAGATCTCTGTCACTCAAAAACTAAACTATACCCCAAAATTTCGAATTTCCATGCACATAGAAGTCATTAGCAATAAAAAAAAGAAAAGAAAAAAAAAAAAGGGCTATATGTAACTAGTTGCTTCTTCTCTCACTTTTAAAATCTAACATTTTGTCCTCTTAAAATTTTTAAAATATTTTCAGAAAATTACAATATTAATAAAAAGAAAAAAAATGACCAAATTATTTTTATATTTTCTTTATATATATATATATATATATATATATATATATATATATATATATATATATATATATATGTCATTTTCAAGAACATTTTTGTATAAATTACTAAAAATGAACAGATTATTGACGGAACTCAAACGGAGAGAGACTAAATACATCAACTTAAAATTTTAAGACTGTAAAGTATAATTTTTACAAATTTTAAAAAATATAGATATTTATAGAAATATTTTCTATATTTTAGGCAAAAAATATATATATATATATATATATATATATATATATGGTGACAATTCAGCTCGTTATTCGCGAGACAGCTCGTGTTCGGCTCAAAATGAGCTCGAGATCGAATCGCTCGTTTAGTAAACGAGTTGAACACGAGCCGAATTTTTCAGCTCGTTTAATAAACGAGCCGAACACAAGCTGGGGTTAGCTCGCCCGTGTTCGGCTCGATAACAGCTCGAATATATATATATATATATATATATATATATATATATATATATATATATATATATATATATATATATATATATATATATATATATATATATATATATATATATATATATATATAAACTTTACTATTTAGATTTCAAACCATTAATTTTTTATGAATTTTAATTATTAAATTAAAATTTTAATTTTTTAATTTTTTTTTCAACGTACACCTAATAGTAGGAATAAAAATTAAACTTGTTATTCGCGAGCCAGCTCGTGTTCGGCTCGTTAATAAACAAGCCAAACACGAGCTAAATTTTTCAGCTCAATATTTAAACGAGCCAGCTCGTGATCGGCTCGTTGACACCCTTCTATATATATATATATTGTATACAAGGGGAATGGAAACCAGCATTTAGTCCACATAATATGCCAAAAATTCCTACACAAATCACTATCATGTTATCCCAAATCATAGAGAGTAGCAAATGGTGTAGAGGAGGTCCAAGTGTTCTCAAAAGAAAAAAATCTAATTATATATACTATAGGGAAAATGAGAAGGTCCTAGAGTTTTCCAAAGATCAAATATGATTCAAATCCATGAAGTTACTTATCTTGCAATCAATAGAATATCAATAACACATAGTCCACATAATATGCCAAAAATTCCTACACAAATTACTATCATGTTATCCCAAATCATAGAGAGAGTAGCAAATGGTGTAGAGGAGGTCCAAGTGTTCTCAAAAGAAAAAAAATCTAATTATATATACTATAGGGAAAATGAGAAGGTCCTAGAGTTTTCCAAAGATCAAATATGATTCAAATCCATGAAGTTACTTGTCTTGCAATCAATAGAATATCAATAACACAGGATCCAACAACAACAACAACAACAACAACAACAACAACAACAACAAACTTTTTATCACATACTAGAGGAATCCAACACTTAGTCCACATAATTTGGCAAAAAATCCTACTCAAATCACTTTCATAGCATGCCAAATGATAAGGAGTAGCAACTGCTGTAGAGATGACTCAAGAGTTTTCCAAATTCATTCAACTGATAAGTATAACGCTGTAACGATCTGATCCATTAGTCCGACCCACTAGTAATAATAACTCGTTGGATCCAAATCACAACCCAAAATGTTTAAGCCCGGTTGTTATTACCCGTGTCCATATCTCTCAAATACCCAATCACAACTCTATTTCCATCGGATGTGAGACTATTGGGGTGTCAGGTCAAACACATATACAGTCCAAGATTACCCGATCCATTAGCAATAATAACTCATTGGGCCCAAACCATAGCTCAAAACGCTTAAGTTCAGTTATGTGTCCATATCTTTTATATACCCAATCACAACTTTATTGACTATTGGGGTGTCACAAATGCCCTGCTTTTCAGAAAGTCATCCATCATCAAACTACTCGTACATTTATCTTTTTAACTTCTTGGATGTAGTTATCGTCGAAAATGGAATAGTCGGGTTAAAAGATGTCGTTCAATTTTATCTTATATATACCGTTGGCTTAAATGAGTCATTATTCTACTATATAGCAGAATTTCGAATTGGATCGAGTCACGTTCGAAATGACGCTGAGTCACAATCAAAATTTATGGACATTATGTTTGTATTGTTTAAATAATTGATTATATATTTTTAATAATTTAAATTTTTAAAATAAATAATTAGAGATAACAATTTGACAAGTTATATAATAATTAGAGATTATGGGCTCGATTCTCACATGTTGCAAATTGTGAAAGAAGAGAGTACTTATTTGTCTATAACTTAAATTATTATTCCACAAATTAATTACATTATATATATATTTTTTTTTTGAAAAAAATCAATGCAAAAATATATTTTAAAGAATAAATTGCACGTTTGGTTATCTAATTATTAAAATCAAATTTAATAATTCAATTTAGTTGATTAAATATTAATATTTAAGGACTAAAGTATCACCGACCAACAGTTTGAGGACCACAGGTGTAATTTATCTTAATTAAAAAAATATATTATTGACTATTAGTTGTCAACGCGTGACGTGGTGCACCGGGTCCAAGGATAATTTCTCCATAAAGAACGCAACAGGAAACACCTGAATCTTGCTAATGCTTTACACTACTGGTCAACGGGTGGGCCCCACCTCCCGGTGCTCCACAAGATTATTTCCTGGACCCGGTTCACAATTACACATCGCGAACCGTAGCTCTTGTCCAATCACAACCGTTGTTGGTTTAAAAAATATCGACGGATGGATTTAACGAACGGATGAGATGATGTGATTGTCGAAGAATGGTGCACGGGATTTACATGCACCGGGTGCAGGGAATGAGTTGGAGATGACGTTTTCATATAAAAACGGCGGAATTGCGCAATGCTACCCTCAACCATAGCATATTTTGAAATAGCTCCTCAATTTTTTTTTTTAATCATTATAGATTTTTTTTAGAATTAAAATGATTTTATGCATGCAGCTCTTAAATTTGATGAATTTTTTATTAGACTAGCGGCAGTAAATTAAATAATAAAATAAATAAATTTATAAAATTTTAAATTAATTTAATCGAACTAAACACAATAACTCAAAGAATAAAAAATAAATTTAAGAAAATATTAAAAAAATAAAGTTCAGTAGAAATTTGCGAATAGAGTATAGTTGAGGGGCTTACGTGCATTTTTACTATACGATTCTTCAGCTACATTTCCGGAGTTTTCCATTTAAATCGACACGTGTCCAACGGTTAATGGCTCAGGAAACGGTAAATGTATTTTAGATACTTTGCATAAAACCCCATAATTTCTTAGATTTTACAACTTTTCTTTTAAAATTTAAATGTAAAATCATAAGAGGTGATATGAATCTCTAAAATTTAAAATATTTATTATTTGCGAATATAAATATAAAATAAAAAAATAGATATTATCCTGAATAATAATAAAAAAAATTGCCATCACATCACCATATAATTTTTTTAAAGCTTTTAAAATAATAATAAAATATATTTTTTTATATTTTAAATAGTGTATATAATGTATACCCCTATCGGTTTTAGGATATGGTGAATTTCAAAATAACTGGTGATTAAGTCTCCACTCTTGAATTGATAAGATATATATATCGTATACTTAAAATATTATACATCGGAAATCGAGTGTACGATATATATCTTATTTATTTTGGAATGAATTTTTTTTTACTAATTATTTAAAAATAATTAGTAAAATTTATCTCATTTTAAAAATATAAAATATATATCTAATTTCAAATGTATATAAGAAGCATTTTTCTTTTCTTGCTTTGTGTATCTCCCATCTTTTTTTCAGTCTCTCTCTTTCTAATCCTCACTCACTCTCTCATTCTCTCACTCTCACTCTCTCTCTCTCCTATTTTTCTCTCTCTAACCCTCACTCTCTCTCTCCTGTATTCTCTCTCTAACCCTCACTTTCTCTCTCTCCTGTTTTCTTTCTCTCTCTAACCCTCACTCTCTCTCTCTCCTGTTTATTCTCTCTCTCTAACCCTCACTTTCTCTCTCTAACCCTCACTCTCTCTCTCCTGTTTTCTCTCACTAACCCCCACTCTCTCTCTCTCCCTCACTCTCTCTCTCTCCTGTTCTCTATCTCCCTCTCTCTCTCTCTTGTTTTCTCTCTCTCTCTAACTCTCTCTCCTGTTTTCTCTCTCTATCCCTCTCTCTTTTTCCCTCCTGTTTTCTCCCTCTAACCCCCACTCTCCTGTTTTCTCTCTCTCTCTAACCCTCACTCTCTCTCTCTTTAACCCTCTCTCTCCTCTCTCCTATTCTCTCTCTCCCTCACTCTCTCTCTCTTGTTTTCTCTCTCTCTTACTCTCTCTCTCCTGTTTTCTCTCTCTTTCCCTCTCTCTCTCTCTCCTGTTTTCTCTCTCTTTCCCTCTCTCTCTCCCCTGTTTTCTCTCTCTCTAACCTCCACTCCTGTTTTCTCTCTCTCACTCCCCTGTTTTCTCTCTCTGTAACCCCCACTCTCTCTCTCTCTTTAACCCTCTCCTGTTTCCTCTCTCTCTCTCTCTCTCTCTCTCTCTCTCCCCTGTTTCCTCTCTCTTATATATAAACCTTGTTCTCTCTCTCTAACCTTCTCTTTCTACTTCGTCTTCTTCCTCACGCGCTCGCTCTCTCTCTCTCTCTCTCTCTCTCTCTCTCTCTCTCTCTCTCTCTCTCTCTCTCTCTCTCTCTTTTTCTCCATCGTCGTCTACAATGATGGATGCAACCGACGACATAGCGGGGGAGATCTCGTTCCAATCGTTCGAGGACGATTGCCGACTCCTCGGGAGCCTCCTCAACGACGTGCTCCACCGCGAGATCGGCCCCCAATTCATGGAAAACGTCGAGAGGAAGCGCATCCTCGCTCAGGTTTCGATTGCCCACTCATTCATCCGATGCGATTGATTGGTTGATTCATTGGTTTAGGGTTTTAAAGCTGATTCTGTTGACGTTGTTGCTGTCCCAAAGATCGATCTGATTCAGAAACTCTGCATGATTTGTTGCGTCGCATCGATCGGATTATAAGAGACGCGATAGGATGCGTAGAAGTTCGAATTTTAGTCCATTAATGATTTGCTTTGTTGTTGCTTAGGGTTTTTAGGGAAGTGCGTGAATAATCGTGTCAAAGGGGAGATCAAAGATCAGATGAATCATGCTACGGTGCACTGATATACCATCTCAGCAAATAGATCCATATGATAAAAGGGTACAAGGACTAGTCATAAATAGGTAATCATGCCACGTGCACTGATACAAGACGAATTGGAGTATATAATGTGTACTGCAATTAACTGTGATGTCGTCAAAGGGGAGATCAGAGATCAGATGAATCATGCTACGTGCACTGATATACCATCTCAGCAAATAGATCCATATGATAAAAAGGTACTAGGATTAGGCATAAATAGTAGGTAATCATGCCACGTGCACTGATACAAGACGAATTGGAGTATATAATGTGTACTGCAATTAACTGTGATGTCGTCAAAAGGGAGATCAGAGATCAGATGAATCATGCTACGTGCACTGATATACGAGACGAAACGGAGTATATAATGTGTACTGCAATTAACTGTGACGTCATCTACCTGCTAGATCGATCTGATAGAAAATTGTTCAACAATTTTTCTGTTGTTGGAATTTTGTGTGGCCTCAGTTTGATCTGTTGGATCTAATTTTGATGAATTAAGGTAGATGCTTTTTTATTTCGCTGAACTAATTCTCTGCACTACAAAGTTGCTACTTTTGGCATGTTTACTTTTCCTTTAAAGATAGCTTATACAACTTCAGCCGTTTGTTCTGATTTCATGGCTTCTTTTAGTTTCTTAAATGAAAATCTAGAGTCTCATTAGATGATTTTTATGGTGATAATTGTTGAACTTGCGTGATTTGTTATGGTAGAGTGCGGTTAATATGAGGGCGGCAGGGATGGAGGAGACAGCGGAGTTGCTCGAGAAGCAACTCGCAATGGAGATATCGAAGATGACACTCGAGGAAGCCTTGTCGCTGGCCCGCGCTTTTAGCCACTACTTAAGCCTTATGAGCATCGCAGAAACCCATCATAGGTGTGCTTTTGATCATCGCCAATCCATTCTCGCTTACTGACCGATATTTAGGAAGAGAGCAATTAGATTTGACTACCTTTTATCATGTACAATGATGATTGACCTTTGCATGTTTTATCAAGCTGTTCTAATCTCATCATGCAGGGTCCGTAAGGCACGTAATGTCGCTTATCTATCGAAATCATGTGACGACATATTCAGTAAGTTGATACAAGGCGGAGTTCCTCCTGAAGAACTTTATAACACTGTGTGCAAGCAGGTGTTTACCTTCCTCCCCCCCCCCCCCCCCCCCTGATTTTACCTTACCCACTGATCTAAGTTTGTTATTAGTGTGATTGACATTAACTTTCTATGTTAATTTTGATTGCAGGAAGTTGAAATTGTTCTTACGGCACATCCAACTCAAATAAATAGGCGTACTCTGCAATATAAGCACATTAGAATAGCTGTAAGCTCTATTTTGCCCTTTAATATGCCAATTTGTTTGAAACTTGGCAATATAATGACAACTTAAAGTCTTTTTTGGTCTTGCCGTTTAATCGTTTGGACGCATAAAATTAGTCGGAAGTACATTTGTTATGCTATAAAATATCTAGGCCAAGTTATTTGTTTGTTATGATTCTAATTTATTATTGCATACATTTGTTTGTTATGAGTCATGAGTTGTTTCTGCAGACCTCTGGAACCTTAGTAAACAGTATTAGTTAACTCATGGAGTTGAATCAATTTCAATTTTATTACGTCATATCGGGGGTCGAAATATGATGCATTTAAGTCCCGAAGCCATTGTTGAGTTCTTTTGACCATTATTTCATTCGCAGTTCTAGTTACTAACAGACTTCTTGAGCAGCATCTTTTGGAGTTCAACGAACGCCCTGATCTCAGCCATGAAGATAAAGAAATGCTTATCGAGGATCTGGTATGCTCCATATATAGTTGCTGCATGAAACTGGGCTAAATTTCATTCCCCCTCATATTTTTTTCTATATCTGCCTTTTCGTAGATGAGGGAGATTACTGCAATTTGGCAGACCGACGAACTGAGGCGTCATAGACCTACTCCTGTTGATGAAGCTAGGACTGGTCAACATTTTAATATTTTTGCCTAAAAATTTTCTTCTTTTTTTTTTGAGTAAAATAAATCTACTTCCCTCCAAACTTTCATGCTTTTGCAAACCGACCCCTGGCCTCATATATTTTTATTAATTCTTCTTTTGTCTATTTTAGGCTTGCACATCGTGGAGCAATCGCTCTGGAAAGCTATTCCGCACTATCTACGTCGTGTTAGCAATGCACTAAAAAAGGTTTTTCTCCCCCCATTGTTTAGTATAGTTTTTGGAAATTTATCATAAAATTCGTAGCATCACGTTAATTATCCTGTTATGTTATCTACAGCATACTGGTAGCCCACTTCCTCTAACTTGCACGCCAATTAAATTCGGCTCCTGGATGGGCGGCGATCGTGATGGGAATCCAAACGTCACTGCCAAAGTGAGAATTACTTTCTAAGGCCGTTGTGAAATTCTTTTTCGCCGTTATATGAAAATATTCATGTTTACGCAACTTAAAGTTATAATTTACCGGATGCAGGTGACGAGAGATGTATCTTTGTTGTCGCGGTGGATGGCAATTGATCTCTACATTAGGGAAGTTGACAATCTTCGATTTGAGCTTTCTATGAACAGATGCAGCGGTAGATTGGCGAGCTTAGCGAATGAAATCTTACTTAAAGGTGATCTATGCGAATCTCTTTTTGCCAAAAAACCGCTAAATTTATGGATTCTGTACGAAGTACAATTAACATCTGAAGAATGAGGATATATTGCTTTTGTTTTCTCACGTGCTTTATCAGATTTTTTTTTTTTTTTTTTAATGCTTTTTCTTTTAATTCCCAAAATAATTTTACAGAATCGGCATCTGAGGATCGGCATTCTGAAAACTGGAATCAGCCAGTAAATAGAAATCCTATAAAACATTACAGTCACCAGGGCTTAGCATTGCCAGCTCAGCTTCCGGCTGGCGCTGATCTTCCTTCCTGCACAGGTATGTTTATATTTCTTTGCGTCCATAAATTACTGTTGGCCATGTTGCAGTAACGACCCGCTTTTTCAAATTTTTGCAATTTTGGCTTATTTGGTCTACTTTTTGCAATTTCGAACTAAAAATATCCTTGCACGGACTAGAGTAACCTTGACTGGAACCCTAGTGTGCTTATATGTATCAGAATATTGGCCGAGGTGCAAAAGCAAAGAAAAGATTGACTGCTTTTGCGAAAAACCTATTATTGTTTCACGTCATGCTCTATCGACTTCCAAGTATTCCTAAAAATAATGAAAATCACACTAACATATTTTTCCGATGGTTATGTTGATATACCAGGCTTCTAGTTTATCTGTTAGAAGCTTTCTATTAAAACGCCGTAACTAAATTTTATTTAAATTGTTTCTAGAACTCCTTATCTCTCTGTTAATGCAAAGTTTCGCTACTCTTGCAGAATGCAATGATGGTGATTCTCAATACCGCATAGTAGAATTTCCCGGCAACCTTAGTCGGCAGGTAAGGCGAAGCTTTAAGTTACAAGATTCTATACCATAGTCGTCAGGTAAGCCCATTCGGTTTTTTTAGGGGAACCAGTGTAGTCTCGTCAAGGATTTAAGTAACCATCAGTACGGACCGTATCCACCGTGTCGTATCATGCCAATAAAATACTGGCACAATTCAAAACACTCTTTTTTTTTTAAGTTACTAAGTAATTTTCTCAATAAAGTTCAAAAGATTTTATATAAATACATAATAAGCAATTAGAAAATTTTGTTGCTAAAGAAAATAAATTTTTTGTGCCATTATTGATCGGCACACTGCATGATTTGTGATCGACACGGCCCGGCACGCACCGTGCCGGCAAGTTTTCAGCACGACTCCATACCACGACGCTTAAATCCTTGAGTGTTGTAACACCTTTTGTTATCAACTGAGTCACCGCGATACCGTGAAGCACCAATCTCATCCCAGTTTATCATTCTCGGATGTCATTTTACGGCGTTAAGTCACTGATATATACTAAATTATCATGTAGATGATTGTATTATTATGCTTATGAACCAAACAAATCAGATTGAAGATAGTTTTTATTTGGATAACAGCTTTTCATGATTCACCGACCAAACTTGTTGTTTGGTTATTTTCTGACCTATTCTTCCACCTCTTATAATACAAGATTCCATTAATGTCTCTAAATTTGCTTCAATTTCAGAATTCTGCTGAAAATTCCTCAAGAAAATATGAAGATGGTGTAGTCTCTTTAGAAAACAGCTCTTTGCCTCCTCTAGGGTCGTCAAAACCGAATAAGTCGAGCTCTAGTCTCGTTCAAAGAAAGCTTTTTGCAGAATCCCAGATCGGCAAGTCAAGCTTCCGGAAGCTTCTGGAGCCCAGCCTGCCACGCCCTGGAATCGCCCCATACAGAGTGGTTCTGGGGCAAGTCAATGACAAGGTCCGTTCCCTTTTATTCTCTTTCTTGTCCTAGAAGTGTTGTTCGATAAAAACTATTTGAAGAAAGCTCTCATGGCTTTTTCATGAAAATTTGCTAAACATCCTCTCGCCGCTGCTAGAAATCGAAGCTTTAAATTTGAGTTTCCATTTTTGGTGACCAGAAACTCATGTCAGGTTCTCTCCTACAATCCGAAGTGGAGAAGCTACTTTAGAAAGCCATGCCAAATAGGCACAGAAGCATCTTATTGCTCAGAAAGAATGAACGGCTAAAGCATTTTACCGCCCAGAAAAATAATTTAAGGAAACTCGTGCCGCTAGCAACAATAATGGGCGTAGTCCCTAATGCATTAACTTATAAATGTATTACTAACATGCATTTAACTACAGCTTATGAAGACACGTCGACGGCTTGAGCTTCTCCTCGAGGATCTTCCATGCGAGCATGATCCGGCTGAGTATTATGAAACATCAGATCAACTACTGGAACCATTACTCTTGTGTTATGAATCCCTGGTAAGTAATTCGTTGATAACTTATTAGATATGTTCGATATGTTCTCTATTTTATTATTTATTGGGATGTTATCATATATAACCCTGTTAATATGCAAATATCTTTTGAATCTTTTCCTATATCTTTTGAATTTTCGTAAATATCGCATGAAGCAATCTTGCGGGTCCACCATACTCGCTGATGGGAGGTTAGCTGATCTGATAAGAAGGGTTGCGACCTTCGGAATGGTCTTAATGAAACTTGATCTTCGCCAGGTATAGTTGATAACTATTGCTACTTATAAAATAGGAATTAATTTCAAATAAATGTGTGATAAATTATCCATTTACTCTGCTTTTTTTTTCTTTTTTTTTTGTCCTGTTGTTTTAATAGGAATCGGGTCGGCATGCTGAAGCATTGGATGCCATAACAACATATCTTGATATGGGTGTTTATAGTGAGTGGGATGAAGAAAAGAAACTGGAATTTTTAACCAGCGAGCTTAAAGGAAAGAGGCCTTTAGTTCCCCAAACTATAGAGGTTAGTTGCTTATAATCATGTCCTGTGATTTGAGTTTTATATTGAATAAAGAGGTCCAAGAAGCAATTAAAGGAAATCTAAATATGGTATTCCAATTTTATCTCCAAAGCAAATTTCCTGGGCACAATTTACTTGAGGAATAAATTTTATGAAAACACCAAAGCAATTTTCATGGGCGTCGGTTTAAGAGGCCAACATCCTGCCCTATGGGCCGAGTCACGTTCGAAATGGCGTAATGTTCGAAGTGGTGTGAGGCTAGTTAGGCCGAGTTACAATCGAGATTTGTGGGCTCTGTATTTGTACGCTTTAAGTGAATTGATTGACAGCTCGAGTTTTTGAGATTAATGGTTAGCGCCAACGATCCGACACTGGGCACAATTTTCTTCGGGGATAAAAGTTTATGAGGACAACTTTTATTATCCCTAAGGTTATCCTGCTATCTCAGGATGACTAAGAATAAAGTGAATTTCACGTTTATTCTGACATCTAAGGGACAAGTGAAAATGTCTTGATGAGAGGCAACTGCAATTTTTATGGGGATGTATGTATGGAGATAAAGGGGCCTCCTTACTGTCATCTAAACCAAGCCAACTTTCAATCTGGCACCCCTTTGTCTACCACAATCTACTGTTTCACTATTCTTGCGAGAGCTGATTGCTCACATGCAAGGTTTTAAGTATCCATCGGCACGTGCCGTATCTACCGTGCCGTACCGTGCCAACAAGATACCGGCACGATACAGCTCCCGTGCCGATGACACAGTTCAAAATCCATTTTTCTTAAAATTACTAAGTAATTTTCTTAATAAAGTTCAAAATATTTGATAAACATACATAATAAGCAATTAAAAAATTTTGTTGCTAAAGAAATTAAATATTTCATGCCATTATGTGTTGGAATGCATGTATTTTTTGTGACCGGCACTCATCGGCACGGCTCGGCACGCACCGTGCCGTACCGTGCCGGCAAGTTTTCGGCACGAACCCGTGTCACGGCACTTAAATCCTTGCTCACATGCCAAAAAAAAAGGAAAAAAAAAATTGGTGCTTTCATTTAGCTAAGGCTGACTTCCATCGCACTATGGGCTCTCTAGGTGAATCCGGATGTGAAAGAGGTCCTCGACACTTTCAGAGTGGCAGCTGAACTGGGGAGCGACTCGCTCGGAGCATATGTGATCTCAATGGCTTCCAATGTAATATCGTCTTTCCTTTGCTCGATGCAACTTTATTATAGATAGTCGTAAAGAGAGAAAATTTCTTCCTCAATTCTTGATTCTTAATTGAACTGCTTATATATGTTTCCTATATATCTTCGCTCGTGAGAAGCATCGTATTTTCTTTCTAGGGGCAATTTCCTATATACCCCTACAAATTTTCCTGTTTTTAGATTTACCCCTCTTAGAAGGCTAATATTAAAACTACCCTTCGTACGTTCCAACTTCTTTCTAAAATACCCCTGAAGTTAAACTCTGTTAGTATACCGTTTGGAACTGCCGTTATCTGTGTGAAATTATCATTTTGTCCTTTCAAATATACCCTTCTACCATAACCAACTTTTCTTATGTACCATTAAAATTTTCAATAGTTTTGGTAGATAGGGACAAAATAAGTATATCTGATAATTTTCAACTCCGATTATTATTTAACTCTAGTTTAACCCTAGTTAACTTAACAAAGGGAAACGGTAGGGGTATTTTTAATAACGGTGGAACGTATGAAGGGTATATTGGAAAGAAAAAATAAGAGGGATAAATCAGATATTTTTTCAGATTTCAGGAGTACACAGGCAATTATCTCTTCTTTCTATATACGTTGCAGGCTAGTGATGTTCTCGCCGTGGAGTTGCTGCAAAAGGATGCTAGACTTTCTGTGAGCGGCGAACTTGGAAGACCGTGCCCGGGTGGAACGTAAGATACTCTCTTTCAATGTAAAAATCTATGTTTACAAATACGCACGCTTCTTATCGGCCTTTTCCTCTCGATAATCGTTCCGTCGTCGTCGTCGTGCTTCTTCTATGTTTCAAATTGCTGGTACTAATCGATCTTTTATCTTCCGTCGAAACAGGTTAAGAGTTGTTCCGCTCTTCGAAACCGTAAAAGATTTGAGAGAGGCCGGTTCGGTAATTAGGAAGTTACTATCAATCGACTGGTATCGCGAGCATATTATCAAGAACCACAATGGCCACCAAGAGGTACCGCATATCCATCATCATCATCATCATCATCATCATCATCATCTCTCTCTTAGATTTAACTTCTGGGATCGGCAAATGTAGGTTATGGTTGGTTATTCTGATTCTGGGAAAGATGCTGGTAGATTTACCGCCGCATGGGAGTTGTATAAGGCGCAAGAGGACGTAGTTGCTGTATGTAACGAGTTTGGGATTAAAGTCACGCTCTTCCACGGGCGCGGTGGGAGTATCGGTCGCGGCGGCGGGCCGACTTATCTGGCTATACAGTCGCAGCCTCCCGGATCTGTAATGGTTAGTCTGTTGATCTCTGTATCTTCTCTTCTGATTTGAAAAGGAAAAATTTTATATTAATATCTTTTTTTTTTGTGTGCGCGCGTGTGTGGTGGTATTTGCTGAAGCAGGGACAAAGCCATAGTAGGGCCCAAGGTGGCCATGGCCCCCCTCAATATTTTAATATTACTCAATAGTCCTTGATACTAATTTATCTCTTTCTCTCTTTTAGATAATAATGGTCCCCCTCAACTTTTTAATATTTATTTTTTTACCAATATAATTTTCTTTATTTTTTATTTGTATACATTTTAAATAGATGAAAATATATTAGGAGTCTTGTAGCTACAAGTTATTTGAAATACATATCTTAACTCCAAATTTTTTATTTCATATTTTTTAATTTCTAACTATTTTTGGTAAGCTATTTTATTTAACTAAATAAAATATTATACTAAATTTAATAAATCTTTTAGCTAAAGTTATTGATCTAATTGAATTACGGTTATATTTAGTAAAAATTTTAATTATTTAAATAAAATAATTAAATATTAAATATTTTTAAATTTAAAAAATTTAATATTTTTATATTAATTATTTAATTAATAAATTTTTTTAAAAAAATTGATGATGTATTAAAATTTTTATTTGAATATATTTTGACCCCCCTCGTAATTAAATTTTGGCTTCGTCCCTATGCTGAAGTAGATTTTAGTATTGATAGATAGATACATTGGAATTGGACTCTATCTGGCGACGCATGTAAAACTAAATCGTTAATTTCTACTCGCAGGGAACGCTCCGCTCGACCGAGCAAGGCGAGATGGTTCAAGCCAAGTTCGGCCTCCCGCAAACGGCCGTACGCCAGCTCGAGATCTACACCACTGCCGTCCTGCTCGCCACAATGCGGCCCCCGCTCCCCCCTCGCCACGAGAAATGGCACCAGGTGATGGAGGAAATATCCAAAACGAGCTGCAACCGCTACCGCAGCGTCGTGTACGACAACCCTAACTTCATAACCTACTTCCATGAGGCCACCCCGCAGGCCGAGCTGGGCTTCTTGAACATCGGGAGCCGCCCGAGCCGTCGGAAAGCCTCGACCGGAATCGGCCATCTAAGAGCCATTCCCTGGATCTTCGCGTGGACCCAAACCCGGTTCGTCCTACCGGCCTGGCTCGGCATCGGAGCCGGTCTAAAAGACGCCTGCGATAAAGGATACAAAGAAGAACTCCGAGCCATGTACAAAGAGTGGCCTTTCTTCCAATCCACTATCGATCTAATCGAGATGGTTTTAGCGAAGGCGGATATTTCTATCGCGAAGCATTACGACGAGGTGTTAGTGTCGGAGGAGCGGAGGGCGCTGGGTGCCGAGCTGAGAGCGGAGCTCGATACGACCGAGAAGCTTGTTTTAGTCATCGGCGGGCACGAGAAACTCTCGCAGAACAACCGCAGTCTGAGGAGGTTGATCGAGAGCAGGCTGCCGTACTTGAATCCGATGAACATGCTGCAGGTTGAGATACTGCGGAGGCTGCGGCGCGACGAGGACAATCACAAGCTCAGAGACGCGTTGCTGATCACTATAAACGGAATCGCCGCCGGGATGAGGAATACCGGTTGATCATAACCGTCGGCTATAAAATTTTCTTTTTCGATCTTCGAAGTTTTTTATCTGAGAGAAGTGCTAGAACTGTTTTAAGTTTTATTGTTTACTCCTTAAAAAATAGAACAACGTGGTATTCGATGATGTTTCTATGTTGAGTATGTTACCTTTTTAAATAACTTTAGTTTTGCAAATTTGGATCATGAGATTTTATGTAATAATGTTTTGTAGTAATCAAGAGATTCTATGTTATGTTGTGGTCTTTTTATGTAGCAGTTGTTGCATCATAGAAAATTGTACAAGCAGATGATCAAACCCCCCCCCCCTACACTTTTATCTATTTGGAAATGAGCCCCACATTTTTATCCTGCTTCTAAGAAATTAGGATACCAACTGCTAATAAAATATAATATTATAAATATAATAATATATATTTATTATTTGTAAAGTATTAGTTTTGCTAAAATATTAATATATTTCTCAAGCTAATACAATTTTTATTGATAATTCATATGTATATATATATTTTTTTAAAAAAAAAATTATTTGTATAAAATAATTGGTGCTACTAAGTTTTCAGCCTTTGAATGAAAGGATATGCGGTTGGAATTATATTAGTCCCGTAAAATTTTTACTATTCAACCAACCACCCACGAAACCAAGTTTGATGTGCGATTGGGATTATAGTGATCTTGTAGAATTTTTACTATTCAACCAACCATCCACTAAACCCTAGGGAGCCACTATCATCCTAATCGCACATCGCTTAATCGAAAAACTAAAAAATTGATAACACCAATGACCTGATGCTATCGTTAGTATTCTGGTCTAGTTTTATTACAAAATCAAAATGTCTCATCTTATATTATATATGTATAAAAAATAAAAATAAAAATAATTTTTTAATAGAATGCATACCGGACTTATATTGAACGCGCATTCATAACACAGTTCGACTCGTGTCTGATATAAATATGGACACGCAAAATTTATAAAAATATTTGTTATACATCATTTTTTCCATCCAAGCTTAGATACTACTACTAATAATAATAATAATAAGGCTAAATTACAAAAAAAAAATTTATAATATTTTGCTTTTTCACTTTGCCTCCCTATCTTTTAAAAGTGTACATTTTGCCCCCTCGTAATTACCGAAATATGCATTTACCCCGCCGTCACCATTCCGTGAGTGAACCGTCAATTTTTAAAAAAATATTATTAGATATACCCAAAATACCCTTCAAAAATAGCGAAAAATAAACTAAAATCCATTCTCTCTCCAGTATAAGATAAGAGCATTTTCGTCAATTTACCTCCTCCGTTAACACCGTTGCTCCCTAAAGACAATTCCCTAATTACGAGAGGACAAAATATAAGCTTTTAAAAGACAGAGGGGTAAAGTAAAAAAACAAAATATTACAAAAAAATTCTCTATAATTTAACCTAATAATAATAATAATAATAATAATAATTAAAAAAAAAATCATACTTTGAACTCGAGAGTTTTGATCTATAATCACCTAACCCTATGATTTTCAAGGGATTAAATATATAAAATGTTTGATAATAAAAATACCTATTTCAAAATGTTAATTTTTACCTTTTTTACAGGGGGTTATTTTCATAATTTTCACCCCATAAATAGCAAAAAAAAAATATCTGACCCCTAAATTTTGGTATAATATCATCTTTTACAACTAAAAGTCATACAAAGTTATAAACAAACAAACTACAGAAATTCACCACACACACAATTTAGAAAAGAGGAGTAATGATTTTTCTTTTCATTCTTTCTTTTTTTTTCTTTTTTTTTTTTCTTTTTTTTTTCTTCTCTTTGCTTCCCCTTCCAATTTACTGATACAAATTGACACCATTTTCTGACAAACTCCTCAAAAGCTAGAAACAGACTGCAGGATCTGGCAGAGTCTGGAAGCTACATGGCCTACAGCACAAATGTTAAAAGAGAAATTTTTTTTTTTTTTTTTTTTTTTTTCATTTTTTTTTTTTATTTTAGCTTTCTAAACTGCGGTCCGGGTCCGAATCCGACTGCTTCTGCGGGTTTAATCCGTTGTTCATCCGCGCGCGGGCTTCTGCGAACATCCTCTGCTGCTCCGCAAGCGCTTCTTCCTCCGTCATCTCTACGCCGACAAATTTGCCGCCTTTCGGAGAATCCTGCGCAAAAAGATTCAGATATAACAAGAACTGAACTTCAAAATTAGGGCATACCACATACAGACCACCTTACCTGAACTAGGGATGTCGATGAGTACGGATATTCGAAATTTTATCCGAATTCGAATCCGACGGAAATGGATTTATCCGATGTTAAACGGATATGGATTCGGATATGGATATAAAAAATAAAAATCCTATGGATTTGGATTGTATCCGACCCGAATCCGAACCCGATCCGAACCTGAATTGATTTTACGTTATATAATATATATGTATATAAATATTTGATATTATCTCTATATTGGGGCAATTTTCTATATACCCCTAAAAATTTTTCTGTTTTTAGAAAATTTTCCTGTTTTTAGATTTACCCCTCTTAGAAGACTAATATTAAAACTACCCTTCTTACGTTCCAACTTCTTTCTAAAATACCCCTGAAATTAAACTCTGTTAGTGTACCGTTTGGAGCTGCCGTTATCTGTATGAAATTACCATTTTGCCCTTTCAAATATACCCTTCTACCATAACCAACTTTTCTTATGTATCCTTAAAATTTTCAATAGTTTTGGTAGATAGGGACAAAATAGGTATATCTGATAGTTTTCAACTCCGATTATTATTTAACTCTAGTTTAACCCTAGTTAACTTAACAAAGGGAAACGGTAAGGGTATTTTTAATAACGGTGGAACGTATGAAGGGTATATTGGAAAGAAAAAAATAAGAGAGGTAAATCAGATATTTCTTCAGATTTCAGGGGTACACAGGCAATTATCTCTATATTTAAATTTATATTTTAAAATTTTAAATTTAATATAATATATTTTGAAAAATTGTAAAGAGAAAAGAAAAAATAATTATTTCGAATTTGGATTTTCGGGTTCGGATTCGGATTCAGGTTTTGAATTTTTGGTCGGGTTCGGATTTGGATATGAATTTTTAAAATCCGTCGGATTCGGGTTTGGTAGTCGGTTTTCGGGTTTTTGAAAATCCACCCCGAATCCGACCCGTTGACATCCCTACCCTGAACTGCAGCACATTTTCAAGCACATCTTCTTACTGCCTAACTTCGCGCGACATTCTCGAAATAGGTAATCTGAACTATAAAAGTTTTAATTCTAAAACCTAACCTCGTGAAAGATACTACAAAAACTGTAAATTCAGGTACCTATTTCCAAAATATCTAGGCTAAATTACAGAAAACTCCCCTGTCATATCCCGCTTTTCCACTTTACCCCCTGTCATTTAAAAGTCGACAACCTGCCCCCTCGTAATTACCGAATTGTGCAATAACTCCCCCGCCGTCAGTTTTTTTGAAAATATATTTTCATATACCAAAAATACCCTTGGGAAATATTCCCTAAAAAAAAAAAAAAAAAAAAAAAAAAAACTTCGAAAACAAAAAGAAAAAAGAAAGGGCATTTTCGTCAATTTATCATTTCTGTCAACGTCGTTGCCCCCTAAAAACAATTCGGTAATTACGAGGGGGCAGGTTGTCGACTTTTAAATGACAGGGGGTAAAGTGGAAAAGCGGGATATGACAGGAGGATTTTCTGTAATTTAGCCAAATATCTAATTCTAAAATGCGCTGCAGTTTAAGGTGAAGTCTCTGCGTTTTCGAGTCAGAAACGTAATCAGTGAAGAGAAGAAGCTGGAGAGAGAAATCGCGAGCTCACCAGAGTGTCCATCTTGTGTTGTTCGTACGCGGCGTATACTTCCTCAATGTACTCGCCGAAACCGAGATCCTGGCGACAGTTTTAGCATTAAGATGTATTATGTAAAGCGGGAAGAATGATCAAACAAGAAAATAGAATCGAAGTTTTATATGCTGAATCCAACAAAGAAATTGGATCTTCGACTCGGTCCAATTCCGTTGTGCGACTGTAAAAAGCACAATAAAGACGCCTACGAGAATTCGTCTGCAGATTCGTCGATTTCGCAAAGTTTCCAGGTTGTAAAGATATTCATCTGCACTGGACTCGCGTTTTCAAAACCGATACACGAAAACAAGATAGAAAAAAAAAGGTTATTCCACATAGAAAAGCATGGAAAAAGTTCATTCATATATTTTTTTTGGAAAAAGTTCATTCATACAGGTTCCCGCAAATATGTCGAATAGCAAATATATCCCTACAAATTTATCCCTTAAAAAATCCACCGTTATTCAAATCTACCCCTACCGTCCATCTCTGTTAGAAAAGTTGAGTTAACCATAGGTTAAATGCTTAACCTTGGTTAGATTAAAAAGTGAATTTACCTTTTTATCCTTTCTATTGCTTTTGGAAGGATATATTTGTAAGGGGGCAAAAAAGTCATTTCACATCGAATCTGTTAAAATATAAACAGATTCCAAACGGTACTAAACCAGAGGGGTAGATTTGAAGAACTTAGGATTTTTGAAGGGATAAATATGAAAAGTTCAATTTTGTAGGGATATATTTGCTATTCGACATATTTGCAGAGACATGTATGCAATTAACCCTTATATAAAACTCTCCGGTAAATACCCGATTTTTCACTTTTTCTCCGACTTTCAAAAGCCTGCATTTTACTCCCTCAAAAATTCGAGTCGATGCATTCGGCCCCCCTCCGTCAGGGTTCCGTCAATTTTTTATAATTTATACCGAAAATAACTTGAAATGACAGAAATGCATTAAAAATTATTTTTTTTCTTTATAGAACAAATAAGGGCAAAATGGTCATTTCACCCACTTCATTAAATATTTATATTTTTTTACTAGCAGGGCATTTCTTAAGAAGGTAAGTTTGGTTTTCCTAATAATTATTAACAGACAAGATCTACATAGCTTCCATTGGATTGTAATTTCGAATTCTAATATGTTGTCCGTTAGTAAAAAAACGAACAATAATATCCGCAAAATTATTTCTCATATTGCACTCAGCTGCTACGGAAGTGAAACTCTTTACAATGTAGTTGGCACGACGGAAGAAGCAAAACTACGACAAACATCAAACACGTAAGAACGAGCAAAAGAAGACTAACCTCAAGAGCTTTAAGAACATGCTCAGGAGCAATTGTTTTCTTGTCCCCCCTATTGCACACATCATTGGACTCCGAAGAGACAAGGTTGATGAATTCTGCCAATAATCGGCAAACAAAGAGAAGTTTAAATCAGCTCGTCGCAAAAAGCACAGGTAGTAAGCATAAAGATGCTATAATACTTATCTCGACGAAAAAAAAAAAAGTTGGTTTCTGTTGCAATATATTCATGTCGTGTCACTCGAGAACTCCTCATGTGCGCGTTTATAAGGCCTTAAGTACCTCATGTAAAAAACGTAACAGAATATCTATGTTCTAATGTTCTATCGGAAAGTTGTTGTTGTCAAAAACTGCTTGGCTGTTGTAGTAAAAATACTTCGGATCAGAACCATATTGAAGTTTGCTACCCAAAGATAAAAAAGAGGAAAAACCGTAAGGTCCATTCAGTTTCACGGTTGCTATCTACTTCGACGAAAAAGGTAATATAAAACAATTTATAGAAAATTAATGGAGTACGACTCCCGTGCTTTCGAAAGTACAGAGGCCTCCGTGCTTGTAAGTTGTTTTCGATCCATTCAGTTTCACGGTTGCTATCTACTTCAACGAAAAAGGTAATATAAAACAATTTATAGAAAATTAATGGAGTACGTCTCCCGTGCTTTCGAAAGTACAGAGGCCTCTGTGCTTGTAAGTTGTTTTCGATGATAGGACATCCGATTCGACTATCGGCTTCGTTAGGCATGATCTACGTTATTAAAACTATTTAGAAACTAAATTTCATAATTTTTTGATATTATTTACCAAGTGATCAAAATGTCTCAAAAGTGACTATTTTAACGGCCGATGCGACATGTTTGTAAGTTCAACGGTGTAGAACAATCCAAATTAGGTGAAACTTTAATAGAAAATTCTACTTAATATCAATAGTAAGATCAATACTTCCGATTTGAAATTTGAGTCTTTTTTTATGAGATTTTTATTTTCAGCCGTTTATTTTGAGACTACTCATTCACTAGCCAAACAAAGTTAAAAAATTATGAAATTTGGTTTCTAGATAGTTCTAACACTGTAGATCATTTCTAATGGAACCGATTGCCGAATTGAATGTCCCATCAGGCCTTCGTACTTTCGAAAGCGCAGGAGCCTAGCTCAAATTAATGCACTGGAGTTGCATCACAAAAGAGTAAGCAGCGCGGCGTAACATAACATGTCTCATTATTTGAGAAAGCTAATTGCGCATTCACTTTCTAAAGATGAATTGATTTCACCTACAAATACGACGAAATTACATTGTTTATCTTACCAACACGTAATTAATTGAAATAACATCTACATCGAACCAGTAAGAACTGTAGAAGATCTTGATTTAGCTTACCAACACAGCATTCGACAAGAAGATCTTGAGCATCTCTGGCTACACGAACATCCGGCGGCAACATCTCCTTGATAATTTTAAACATAGTGGCTGAAAAGTAGTAGTAAAAGTAGCAAATGAGTTTCATCTAATATAGCAGTCCATTAAGAAAAAGTATAGTAACCATATGCTAATATAGAAGCTATCTTACAAATTTTCAACCTAAATCCACTCAAGAAGCTGAAGGGCCCCTCTTCTGCTTCTTGTGGTTACAATAACCTCCGTTAGGGTATTTAGCAAACAAAAAAGTTTGAAGCTTTCGTTGCAGTAAGAAGATCAAATGAGACTCTAAGCCCTAGAGCAGAATCAAATTGGTGCTTCGACTTCTATTGCAAAGAGAAATTGTTGACGAAACTTTAATCTAGTACTACTCCTAAAAGCACGACTCATACAACACTTCATCGAACCACACTGCACCGTATAACAGGACCAACCAGACCCAAAACCCTTAAATTAGAAATCTAATTTAAAACTTCTGATTCTATTTATAGGGCTAAGCTAGGAATTCTAGAGCATCTTTGAACAACTCTACTCAAACAGCATTTCTACAAAAACTCCATATGAGCAAAATAGGCTTATAACTATATATCATAGACACTTCTATAATATTCGCATGTCCATGTCCATGTCGGACGTGTGTTCGACGCTGGCCCACGACACAACCTATTAAAATATTTATTTATTTTACTTTCTTATGCATATATAATGTAAGATGATAAATATTTTAATTTTTTTATGAATGCATACAATTTTTTTTGAACAATATAAATAAATTATGTATGGTGGAGAATTTCTTTCCTCAAAATATATAAATTATTAATGAAAATTTTATTAACTTTCATTCATATGAGAAGTATACCAAAATTTAAGCAAAATTAATATTTTATATATATATATATATATATATATATATATATATATATATATATATATATATATATATATATATATATATATATATATATATTCTTATGTTGATAATATTATATTTTATTAGATATGTTTATGTCGTATTCGTGTCCTAATTTTGTTTGAAAAGACGTGTGCGACACACACTTTTAATAAAAATAAAACACTCTTAACAAACCTAATTTAAATCGATACTTTACATAAAAATAATTCCAAAATAGCAATATAAAAACAAAATAATCATAAAAAAACTAAAAAAAATTACATGTATAAATATTCTCAAACTAGAAAGAAAAAAAGATTATGTTTCTAACTTTCAACTTAAAATCGGGAGAAGAGAGTCAGATTAGAATTTTTTTTATTTTTTTTTTAAATTTTAGAATATATATTGAAAAAATTCACGACCAGAAAATCTAAACCCTAAACCTAAACCGATTAAATTTAAATATCACGTGTCCGTGTCCATGATGCCTAGGGCTTAGAATCATTTGTATGCAACCAAACACACTATTTGTCCAAGCAAATCATTTGCATAAATATATCAATCGCCCTTGTGTTAATTGAAACTAAAGAAACCCTAAATACACAATTCCCAATCCAATCAAAGCCATTTCGAAAAAAAAAAAAAAACAAAGAAGAAGAAAAAGCAAGAACTGCATCAAAACCCTAAAAGAATCGATCCAAAACCTCACCTTTGGGAAGCGAAACGTCCTCCTTCGATTTCCCGACGATGTCCATCGGCTCCATGGCCAGATCAACACCAAAGCAAAGATCGGAACCCGACGAACGCCGCCCCTGCGTTGAACCGCGGATCGATCCGAGTATCTCGAACAAGAACAAAATTGGGGGAAACCCTAGAAATCAGAGGAACAGCGAGAAAAGGTGGGGAATCGAGGATTGGATCGATCGGAGGGCGGAGGATTCGATCGATTTGAGGAGAAATCGAAGAAGAGATCGAGGGCGATGAGATCCAAAACAGGAGGGGAGGAGAGAGAAAGAAGAGAGAGAGAGAGAGAGAGAGAGAGAGAGAGAGAGAGAGAGAGAGTTTGGATAAAATCGAAAGCTTGGAAATTGTATTGAATTGAATTTGTTAAGCAAATTTGTATGGAAACCCCTCAATTAAAGGGAATTTTGAAAGACTCCCAGAAAATGATTACCTCTCATACCAAATATAACAACACATCCCACTACCAATAATAACTTATTCGATTATTATTATTATTATTGTCCATATTATTTATGGAAAATGCTACTTGTACATCCGTAAGGGATATACATCTCACACCTCCACCTATCTAAAGATGGGGGTGTGATGAAGGATCACTTGATGTGACCCGTAAAAAACATCGCCACCGTTAAAGAGGTGGAGATGTAAGATGTACACCCCTTCGGGGTGTACATGTAGCATTGCTCATTATTTATATACTCAATCATAACATATTTTTATTATATTAAAATATCATATATTAAAAAATAAAAAAATTAATTTAATAATTAAAAATTTTTTTATTAGTTTTGTCTAAAATGTAAAAAAAATAAGCTTAGTCGGGTGTAAGGATGTCAATGAGTACGAATACTCAAAATTTTATTCGAATCCGAATCCGAACGGAATAAATTTATCCTATATTAAACGGATATGAATTCGGATATGGATATAAAAAATAAAAATTCGACGGATTTAAATTTGGATATAAATTTTAATTGTACCAATCCGAATCCGAACCCGAATTAATTTTATGTTATATAATATATATGTATATAAATATTTGATATTATATTTAAATTTATATTTTAAAAATTTAAATTTAATATAATATATTTTGAAATATGGTAAGAGAAAAAAAAATTGTTTTGAATTTGGATTTTCGAGTTCGGTTCGAATTTTAAATTTTTTGCCGGGTTCGAATTTGGATATGAATTTTTAAAATCCGTCGGATTCGGATTCGGATTCGGATTCGAATTTTTGAAACTACGCTCCGAATTCGACCTGTTGACATCCCTAGTCAGGTGCTAAGTGTACAAATAATTATTATTGTTGACTTTTGATTCAATAATTAAAAAAATTTGGTACATTTAAAAATATTTTAGCTCAATGTAAGATAAATATACCACTTTATAATTAGACTTTATATTTACGTTGGGCTAAAAATTAAATAATAAAAAAATTATATTTTATATATAAATATAAAATACATACATTCCATCAGTTATCAAGTCGAATACGGATGAGCTAACCTATGTTCGGCACAATTCGATCTCGATCACATTTTGAATTGAACGGGAGCCTTAATTTTAATTACTATTTTTTTTTTTTTTTTACTTTGAGTAAGTTTTAATTTGTACATAGGTGTGTGTGGTTTAATGTAATTTTATTTTGACCCATTACGGTTTAAAAAGTTAATCTTAATTATGTATAATTTTATTTTTATTTTATTGTACTAATTTCTTGTTAAATTGTGTAATAAAGTAATATCTTAGATAAATAAAATAAGTTTTAATTATATATATTTTATTATGATATATTTTGCAAAAAAAAATATTATTTTATTATTCTATTTAGCCATAAAATAAAAATCAAATAATATAATAATTATGTATAATTTTTTAAAGAAAAAAAAATGCATTTAGGAACCAAATTTAAAAGTTTACTCTCTTTTTTTTTTGGTTAATCGCAAGTGTATCCCTATGAAGTTATGAAATTAAATATTTGTCTCTAAAAATTTTAGTTATCAAGCATATTAAAGTATATATCATATCTAAATATTTTTTAAAATTTTCGTGTCATTTTAGATAAATCATCATAAATTATAAATTTCAAGATAATTTCCATAAAACTATTTTTAAAATAAGGTACAACAGTTCAAAAGGAAAAAATTCAAGGGTCAATTTAAGATAATCAACCTACAAAAATAAATTTATATATTTGAAAACTTTAGAGCCATATATTTAATAAATAAAATTTTACATAAATAAATTAATAGTTACAAAATTTTTTAGGAATACATTTGAAATTATCCGCTAACTTTTTTTTTTTTTTTTTTTTTGGCTAAAATACATAAAGCTCCCTTATAAAAAAAAAAAAATTCTTTTTTTTTTCTGATTTTTAAAAATTTATATTTTATCTTCTTAAATTTTAAAAAATATTTTTAAAAAATTATTGCATTAATGGATAGAATAAAATAACCAAATTATTCTTATCTATTTTATAAAATATATATTTTTAATATATTTATGTTATTTTCAAAATATTTTCAGTATAAATTATAAAAAATAAACGAAATAATGACAGAATAACTGCGAGGGACTAAATGCATCAACTTAAATAAGAGAATAAAATATAAAATTATTTTTTTTTAAAAAAAAAGCAAAAAAAAACAAATATTTACAAAGGAGTTTTATGTAATTTAACTTTCTTATTTCGTCCCCTTTATCCCCTTTAACTTTTAATAATTTTAAATAATGTTTTTATAGTTAATTAAATTAAATTTTTTATTAAATTTAATTACTCAATTATTTATTATCAGCTAATTAGTGCAAAGTAGATGGGTACTTTTTGAAGAAAAAAGAAAAAGAAAAAGAAAAAGTCACAAGTTTCTTGAATGGGATTGAATTTGAAAAAGAGAGATTCTATTGTGACTTTTGCAACTTTACTCTTTTTCCTTTTTCTTTTTCATACTTATTATCCTCTAATAATTTATTTATGATATAGGCTCTAAAAATTTGGCAATAACAAATAATATATAAATTTCGAATTATAATTATAAATCAAATAATAACTCTTCATGGTATTTGTACAGGGCTAAAAATGTGATTGTTATTATTGGATACATCTTATTTAATAGGATGCAGTATAAAATATTGTAATCCTACGTAATTTGTTTCTGCTATATGCCCTTAAAAATTGTATTTACAAACTTTTCTCATTTTGTACATGAAATGGTGAAATTACCCTTCACATATATATATATATATATATAGAGTTGGGCTGGAATGCTATTGATAGCACCAACCCAACTTTGCCACCCATTTTGTAGCCATTGGATTGCATTGAGATTCGTGCAAGCCCTTTAATTAAAAAGAAAAATTTTTTACTTTTTACTTTTTCTATTTACTTTTTCTTTTTTCTTTTTTTCATTAAAGAGCCTACACGGATCTCAATGCGATCCAATGGCTACAAAATGGGTGGCAAAGTTGGGTTGGTGCTATCAATAGCATTCCAGCCCAACTCTATATATATATATATATATATATATATATATATATATATATATATATATAGAGTTGGGCTGGAATGCTATTGATAGCACCAACCCAACTTTGCCATCCATTTTTTAGCCTTTAGATCGCATTGAGATTTGTGCATGCTCTTTAATGAAAAAGAGAAAAAAGAAAAAGTAAAAAGAAAAAGTAAAAAGTAAAAAGCTTTTCTTTTTCATTAAAGAGCATGCACAAATCTCAATGCGATCTAAAGGCTAAAAAATGGGTGGCAAAGTTGGGTTGGTGCTATCAATAGCATTCCAGCCCAACTCATATATATATATATATATATATATATATATGAACTAGAATAGATACAATTAATAACATTAATAAATTGATACTATTAGATTTTCGATCTTTCAATATAAAAATGTGTAGTTAGAATGATAATGATGTTCTAAATTTTAGCAGATTGTTTGTATAATAATACGACCCCAGAAGTAAAAATGTTCAAATAAATAAATCTAAAAAAAAAAAATTGATAGCTCCGAGTGCATAATGCTATGGACAATATATATATATATATATATATATATATATATATATATATATATATATATATATATAAAATTCGGTTGGAATACTATGGATAGCACCAAGCAATTGGTGCTATCAAATTTTCAACCCTTGGATAAAAAGATGTGCGGTTGAAACTATAATGGTCCCCTAGAAATTTTATTATTCAACCAACCACCCACTAAACCTTAGGAGATCACTATCATCCTAACCGTACATCCCTTAATCAAATGGCTAAAAAATTAGTAACACCAATTTTTTATTATTCAACCAACCACCCACTAAACCCTAGAATGAAAAGATGTGCGGTTAAAATTATAATAGTCCCCTAGAATTTTTATTATTCACCCAACCACCCATTAAACTCTAGGAAACCACTATTATCCTAACAGCACATCTCTTAATCAAAGGACTAAAAAATTAGTAGCACCAATAACTTGGTGCTATCGATAATATTCCAGCCTACTTATATATATATATATATATATATATATATATATATATATATATATATATATACTGACTTTGGTGCTTCAGTATTTAGAAGGGTTCCCATTTTTGTGTATCGTAAATACTACCCAACCATTCCAAAAGCACATTTTGATAAGAAAGAATTCATTGCACTTAAAAGGCTCAACTACAACACTAACAAACTTCGACCTGATTCAACCTATCTACACGTTAAGTCTACTATTGAACCTAAATTGATCTAACCCAACTCTACTTGAGCCTCGACCCAACTCAACCCATCAGAACATTAAGCTTATTATTGGACCTAAGCTAGTCTCACCCAAATTTACTTATTACTTTTCTAAATCTACTATCACGAGATAGAGAATTGAATTCAGATAATAGTTAATAATAAATAGTGAGCAGTTTTAGCCTTGTGTGCAATATCAACTACAATGGTTGAATTCAGATGCATCAAAACTAAGCACCGAAGTTAAATTTGTACAATTAAAGCGCAGTTAAATTTAAAATATTAATCATTGATGTGATGCGTGAAATACGTGGATACACCAACTGCATTGAATACCTTCTCCCAGTTTGACAAGTAATGCACTCACAGTTAAAGCATGCTTTTCACAAAGGAAAATGCTATGTGTACACCCGTAAGGGATGTACATCTCACACACCCACCCATCTAAGAGTTGGGATGTGATGATGGATCACTTGATGTGACCCGTAAAAAATATCGCCATCATTAAAATGATGGAGATGTATGATGTACACCCCTTCGGGGTGTACATGTAGCATTGCTCTTTCACAAAACGAAACATCATAAATTTAAGTAAAAATGTATCAATCAATTTGATTTTGACTATTTAATTTTTAAAAATCTTAATTTTACTAACTAACTTTTTATTTTATTTTATTTGCATTGGTCACAAGTTCAAAACATAAAATAAAATACAAATAAAAAATTTAAAAAATAACATCTTAATAAATATATTAACGAAAAAAATTAAATTATAATATCAAAGTTCTACATTTTTAAAACACATTACCTAGATACCGAATAGAAAAAAAATAAATAAATAAATAGAAAAAATCATTCCATTCAATTTTGTTCTCTCTAATATTTTGATCCTCAAACTTTAATTAAATTATAATAATTAAAAAATACATTAGAAATTGCAACGAAACTAAAGTTTTGAGGACCAAAAGTGTGATTTAGCCTAAGTTGTAACAGTAGTTAAATATAAACCAAACATAACAACTGAACATTTTTATGCATGAACATTTCACACACTACAAATCATCAATGGAACTTTCACAACAAAAGTCCTAAAAAAAAAAAAGAGGAAAAAAAAAAAAAAAAACTATAATAAAATTCAACAAGGACCTATTACATACCTAACAAAAAAAAAGGGGCTTTAAAGTAGGGGATTAATTGCATACTTCATATATCAAATGAAGTTAACAAAAAAACAAAAAGTTTGGGGGGTGAATTGCGGAAAGCTTACGAGAGTCATTTTGAATCAAAAGAACAAATTTTTTTCCCTTTTTGCCGTAATAACATATATATACAAACACATATGTGGCGCGAAAACCATTGAGAGAGAGAGAGAGAGAGAGAGGGAGAGAGTAACAGTACAATAACCTTTTTCGTATATTTACCAGGACAATGGCCGCGGCCGTTGTTCCGAAAGGAGTTTCGCAATGGAGAATCGCGCTTCCGAATAAGGTGGTTTGGGTGTCGGCGAAAGCTTCGCTTTGAGTAAAAGCTCGTTGAAGGCGCTGGATCCCGGGTGGATTACATACAGAACACTCTGCATAGGGAGAAAGCATGAACAGACGTAGGGATAGAAATGGAAAAGATATGTAAAGGTGAAAATCAGACCCGATGCACATAGATTGCAACTCCATCCCTGAACAACAAAGAACAAAATCTAACTTTTCTCGTAAAAGATTACCATTTTTGCGCGTCCTCTCAGAAACCAACCTCCTCACTTGAAACAGGGTTTACAATGCTGGAGTTTCTCATTTAGGCACCGTTTGTTTCGGGACTAGAACAGGAAATAAGAGGTTTATCCTCCTTATTGTACCAAACGCATCAAAAATTATTCGGTACAGTAGTTCTAGTAAAAACAGAATAAGCTGAAACAACAGTTCTTATCTATTATTTTATAATTTTTTTTTTTTTTACCAAACTACCCCTCCTCCCCTCCTTTCTCTCTTCCCAATACACTCTCATCATCACAAATCCCTCTCTCTCCTTTCTCTTTTTTCCTTCCCAATACACTCTCATCATCACAAATCGCTCTCTCTCCTCTCTCTCTTTTCCTTCCAAATACACTCTCATCATCACAACCTCTTTATTCTTCTTATTCCTCATTCTCATACCAAACACAAAATCTCTTATCCCTAGAACCGAACCAAACGCTTTTTCGCTCTTGTTCCGTATTTTATACCTATCCCCAGTATAGCTAGTTCTGGCTTATCCCATTACCAAACGATACCTTAATGGTCGGGGAGATGGAATTGCAAAGTCTGTGAATGCAGTAACCGCCCAATTTTGTGATAATGCATGCTAGTGTAAACTATGTAATTTACCTGTTTTTCGAGGGGCGGCGACATGATGATTACTGGGATCGGGAGAGGAAGCGATGAAATTGCTGTACTTTTACAGTGTATACTTTCGAAAGATGCATCTGATCGTGAGAAGCTACTGCAGAGCCATTACTCGGAGATCTCCTTTTCTTTCTCCCTCGGAACAAAAAGTCTTCTGTGTCGAGCACGTAGGATACCTGCATAAGCAATTGAAATAGTTTTAGGGGAATCTGAAAGAGAAATTATCAGGTCATTCGGCCAAAAGATCACTTTTCTGTTTCTTGTTTTGCAGCGTTAGCTCTCAAGTACGGAGAATCATAATAAACAGTTTTAGTTTTACGTATGGTTTCATTTTCTCTCGAAACTCTGCATCAATCATTCAAAATTGTGCATTGTGGCCCTGGAAAGAGCAGCAGTTGGTCAAAAAAAGAAAAAAAGTGGATTAAAGTTTCAAAAACCGAAAAACTGAAAAGGTTCCAATGTTTTACGAAAATAAACATAAAAGAGGACTTTTCTGCAACAAGGACCTCGTTATTTCCATCGAAAGTAGGCAAAAATTGTAGAACAGATAACAAATACCTTAGACGAATTGCAAGATATCTTGCATTCAAGGCCATTGATAACTCGAATCCCATCCATGGCCTTGCAAGTAGTAGAGTAGTCATCATCGCTCGCGTGTTTCCGCTTATTCCTGCAAATCTAATTACAATGAAAAAGAATTCCAAAACTGAATGAATTCGCGAGTAAGGGAAACTAGCAAGTACCTTCCAAGGAAGACGTCTAGTCTCTTCCTCTCTACGGCGCTCGATAGAAAATCATTATATAGGTAAGCCGAAAAGTTAGGATCGATAGAAACAGATGTCACTTCGGGCTTCTCGTGCCCATATTCCATCAGTTGGATAGATAATATTGTTGGATTCGGACACTGGAAAAAAAAATATAAATGAAAGTTTACGACCGCCATTAGTGCAACTGCGTACAGTCACAGAGCTTTAAAGGTTTAAATAAGCTATATGAATGGTTTACCATTTTTTTAAATACTTAGATGATTTTAGGGATATTTGATTAATCTGGCTTTCATGTGAATGGTGAGCAAAATGAGTTTGTTACTCAAATCTGGGAGGGCCAATTAAAACAAGCGAATTGTCCATGTACTATTTATTTAATTGTTTAGGTAGTGATCTGCAATAATGCTAAATGTTTGCATATTTTTTCTGTAAGGAGAAGAGGTACTACTACTAAGGCATGAAAAACCTACACATTCAAATCGGTAGATGCTCTCGTCGTGGAGAAGGACGCGGGCATTTTCATGATAAACTAGATCAATAAATCGCCCAGGTCGCCTCGATTTTTCATATAAATAGAGCTGGAGGAGCTTATTGTCCATCTCATCTGATGCTATCGCTTGAAGCTGAAAAGGAAAAGCACCCAATTACTGAGTCCAATAGAATACATAATCTCTTTATTCAGTTTAAAGAAGTTGATGATATATTGAAAACCAACCTGCTTAACGACTTTGTATATCAGCTTGTCTAATGTGAAAAGCACATAGGACTGAGTCCCAATGATGGCACGGCAATCGTCCTCAAACTTTGTATTGTCGGCAGAACCATCAATCAAGCTGTACAACGCACTCATGAATCTGCACTTTTACAAAGGATCTATTAATTATACAAGTAAATTTGTCCAACATTTTAAACTAGGGTAATTTCAAGAATACACTACTTTGCATAAAGGTCGGGGGGGTTTGCATCCTTGGAATTTTTCCATTTCTTATCAGAAGCTGATGAGTTAGTCTTCGCCGAAAGTATTCTCTCATACAAAGTCTGCAATGGAAAATTCATCCATCAATAATAACATATATAAAATTTGGGCCACAGAAGCGTTGAAATATATATAAAAAAACAGATAAGAGACAGAGAGGAGAAAAACAAATTCTGACCTGATGTAGCCTGAACAAAGCATAAAACGAATCATTCCCGTAAAATATCCGTGAGCCTTTGTCCTCTTTATCACGTAAAGCCTCGGGCACATGCTTTGCCAGTGGCTTCACCATATGCAGGAACCTTTCTGAAAATGGTAGGGATGTGATTTCACCCTCGGCATCATGTGCATCAGCAGTCCCTTCGGCTTCACCCTCGCTCTCAACCTTGTGATCATGATCTCCGTCTTCTTCCTCCTCTTCACGCGAACACTCCTCGCCATCGGATGCATTCTCGCTGCCCGAAGCATCCTCCCCACCGGCCTCAGATGCATTTTCACTGTCGTCAATTGACCTTTGTGCAAAATCCTCTCCCTCGTCATCAGCATCCATGGCGTCATTCTCTCCTGCTACCTCGCCACAATTGTCTTTGCTTTTAGGGCCCGTATCTACTGCAGTTCCATCTTCAAATGCGACAAAATTGTCCTCTTCGAAATCGCCGTTAGGGGATAGCTCACCCTCTTCCCTTTCGACTTTCGCATTGTTGTTATTGGATGTCGAACCTTCGTTAGGACGGAGAACTTTGCTGGCTTCATTTCCCTATTAGAAAAGAGAATAGCAGCATAAGTTCAAGAAAAGCAATACTCAAATCTACATTTATACATACATATAATCCTAAAAATAGTTAAATTAAAGAATAAATAAGCATATAAAAAATCAGATAACAAGCAATGTATAGCGTAAGACGTAGCCTAAATAATTTATTACCTCGACAGCTGGTAAAATTTCACTGCCCAATTGAGATTCAGTAGCCGTTTCCCCTCCAGTGAGACAAGTTTTAGGAGGTGCAATAGCACCTAAAACAGAGCAAACAATAGTTAACATTACAAACTTGCAAACAGTATAATAAAAAAGATTAATCTAAAACTAAAAAAGGAATAGTTCATCCATACCAGATGTACTTTCCAGGTTGGTCCGTTTATGACTCTGCTCGGCTCTTCCCGCAAGAGGGACATTATTATCCATTACCCGTTCAATAGTAGCAGTTTGCACGGTGATTCCAGACATTTCATCACACGTAGGAGTAATACCATGCACTCTTGCATGGGGTCCACTATTACCTGCATTATCACCTCTACTTCCCACTCGATCAACATTGTGGAAACCATTCTCGACAACTGCCGCATCACCGCTTACCACCCTACTTTCATCACCGTTGCTTTTCTTGTCAGCAACACCACCATTTGCTACAGCAGTTTTTGAAGAGCGGCTTTTAGGTTTCGTCTTATCTTCTGTGTCTTCCGCACCGTGGTGTCGAGGTGGAACACCCAATATTGGCTCCAAAAATGTTGTCCATACCTTCATGACTTTTTCTACTTGGTCTGAGGAAGTGCATACTTCTCTGCATGAGTATTTAATTATCTGATACAAATCTTCGTGAATTTCAGAACCCAGATACTCGAATTCCATGTTGGGAAGTAACGGCCGCCGATTTCCAGCTGCAATGGCGAGAAGCACGTCGTCCTCCTTCCGCTTCTTCTCATTAATTTCTTTGATCTCAGCCAATAAAGCTGTACAAAGTGATAAAACCATAGTTATACAGAGAAAGAAGGAAAAAATATTAATAGACGAAATTAACTGGCATTTTCCACCTCATCTCCTTTCCTCTCCCAAGAAAAAGGAAAATCTTATTGGAACCCTTAACTTTTGAATGATTTAATTTGAGTTAATTTCCATCAGTTGAACTGGGAATTCCATTAAATTTGACAGCCCTGTAAGCCTATCATCCATCACCCGTTAAAGGAACCAGCAATTCCATAAGCCAAAAAGCATGTAGAGTCCTTAAATTTGACAGCTTCATCTTTTAATATAACAGAATCCCCAGTTCAAAAAACCAACAAGAATGACTTAAACCAAATGAGTAAAAGTTTAGGAATGGGGTCCAATGTAAATATTTACCTTAAAAAAAAAAAAAAGAATTATTTGTAATACAATGGAAAGATATCCCTAAGATTAACAAATGCAGTAAAAATATCACAAATAGTGTACCTTTTGTGCTCAGGTTCTTCGCATCCTGTTGCTTGAAATAGAAACTGCGGTGGTCGAGCGATTTATGATAATTCTTGGAATATATTTCAGCCCAAACTTTATTAAAATCCGAACGACATTTCGACCATTCCTCCTGCTTTTGCTTCAGCCGAGTTAATATGACAGGCAATGCAACAGCAGAATTTTTGCGGAGAATTTCCATAACGTCCAAGCCATGGTCACCATATAATCGCTCAACGCACCTTAGATTCAAGGCTATCAGGAAAGAAGAAAGAAGTAAATGGTAAGAAATCAAGAAATCGGCATTGGTCAAGATAAGAAAGAAAGATCAAAGCAATTTATTGAACCAATTTTGTCCAGTATTAACTAGGGGTTTTGCAAAAAACAGTACATCTTTTTTTGTTTACCACAACATTTTAAACCACTTTTTTCTTTCAGCGCCTTGAGTCAAAAATCTCTTTACATCAACTAGAGCACCCCTCACTGCTTTGAAACATTTATGGAATAAAGATATCAGACAAGGGCATTTTCGATCAACAAGAAGATATTTTAACTTCCAAGTCGCAAAAAAAGAAAAAGGGATTACATATACAAAATGGGCAAATAACTTATTACAGTAGGGCACTTACAATTGAAGTTGTCTTCGATACGTATTGGACTCTCGGGCTTGGCTGAATTGTCATGCATCTTTTCTATCAATTCCTCGACACGCTTTGTAGTCACATTCACAGACTCCAATAACATATCTAGCTCAAACCTGGCAACATCATTACAATAAATCACAATTTACAGACTAACTTCATAGTTATGATATGACAAAAAAGTAGTTGTTATATCAATTTTCACTTAACTAAATTGAGAAGTACGAATTGACAGTACCTATCGTCTTCACATCTAAATAAGCTTTCTTCATATTGGTTCTTACGCATATGCTTGAAGGAATAATCCTCACTTCCAGAAGTCACTGACACCCAAACATCATTCAGTACAGAGGCTCCAAGATCGGTCCGATGGCTCGCAGGAGGGATAGAATACTAGCAATCCAATAGAACGAGAATACGCATGAAAACGAATAGAATAAAAATTTTAAGGGTCAGATGTATTCAAGCTACCTAACCTATAGCACATTTTGAAATGGTTGCCTGAACTTTGAATATTATACCTTTACAACCTAAACTTTTAGTTATTCTGATTTCAGAAGTTTCTAATTATAAAATCTGTTAAATTTAAGGGTTTCTGTCAAAACAAGGTATCCAATTTTCTGTTAGGTTACAGAATATTCCATTCTATGGGCACGGTACTTAAAATAACAGAACTGTATGATTAGGTGGAAAAATCGCAACTTTCGAAGTTTAGGTAGGCACATTACTATATAGTTCAGGTAAGCACTGTGCATTTTTACCACTTTGTAACTACATAAGGCACAGTTTTAGTCAAACTTACATTTTTGGGTAAGAGGCGGTAACTAGGTGTACAACGCTGACAGTTTGAGAGGTCAAGCTCCGAAATCGGCTTGAATAAATTATATTTCTCTTTGCCAGCGATCAAAGGAGTTCTGTGAGAGGCCCCATCTTTAGAATGTTGCAGAGCACCTTTATCGACCTTTTCTCTTTCTTTCTCCCTCTCTTTCTCACGCTCTTTCTCCCTCTCATCCCTTTCACGTTCCTTGTCTCTTTCTCTATCATCCGGCTTAAGTGGTCTAGCAATATTTTCTACAATGAACAGAAGTTTAGTTTGTGAATTATCCACGCTCTATCAATTAAGAGGCAGTAAATCGATCAATATATGAGAAGAGAAGAGAGCTCAAAATATTAGCAATTTTACAAAATTGACAAAAAAAAAAAAAAAAAAGATATTACATACTCTTATTGAATACTCCAGCAAGAAATCCATCTGCAAAAGGACAACTCGCATTAGAAATGACCCAAAACTTGAACTTCTCCTGATACTGAAGAAGTAGAAAAACACAATTTCATGCCTTCCTCGTAAAGGGTAGATTGTACAAACATACCTATGTTTTCACAATGAGCTAAAAATTCGTTGAAACCCTCCATAAGATCTGGATACTTCTCAAGAATATCACTTATCTAAGAACAACAACAAATACCAATCATTAAAAATGCATAATAAATATGAGAACCTTTAAAAATCAGCAGCAAGCTAATTTTCATTCGAAGTTAATTAGCTTGAAATGATGACATCTGATTACAAACAGGACTGAACTTTTTATAATAGCACATATAACTTATCAAAATTCGATTAGCATTCATCGTCTACCACTTTCGGTGTTCTATTATATATAGATTAGACTGAGGAGAACACAATATGGTGTTGTGGAATAAAGATTACAGCTCTAATGCAACAGAAGCAGACGCAGTTATGAAGCATAGTGGACAAGTATACCAGACTGAATGCACAAAATGGTAAAACTTAAATTATATTGCTAATCAAATTGCAGTATCGACATATCAAACACTCACCAAGTTCTTCAATTCATTTCGGGTAATTATTTCTTGACTGTATATGTGAAGGCATTTCAAAAATTCCTGGTATGTATCATGGTGCAACTTCTCCTTCACTTTCTCACAAAAATTAAACTCTTGGGTGTATACACCTGTCATTTATACAGAAAGTTTAAGAAATAAAAATATTGAAATAGTTGGCAAATCTATTTCAGACAATATCGGCAACATCAAGAACATAAAATCAGCAAGGATATTAAGTTACATTATGCTTCAAGCGATATAAGTCATAAGACATAGGACTCACTCTTCAAGGCATTCTTATCATCAAATGATGAAGCAGAGATGGTATACATTCCAAAGTTCTCAGCACCTTCCCCACCTTGCTGGTGCGTCTGCTCAGCAATAGGGTCCTCAATCCTTCTGGAAGAAGGTTTATTACGTCTACGTTGCCCACCATCTAAATCTTTGCCGTCATGCTCTAAGTCCTTCTCATCACGGTCTCGATCTCTTCTCTCCCTTTCCTCCTTCCTATCCTTTTCCTTCTCAACACGCCTTCTCTGGCGATCATGCTCCAGATCCGGCCGATCGACACTAGGATCGCGATCTGCATGTTGATTATAAGTTCTGTCCCTCTGAAAACACAATCCAAAGACACTAGTTAGATAACAGATCGTAGGTCAACCTTCACATAATTGTACTGCTATTATTGTCATTCTGAATAGATCACTAATTTGTTGTCCTTCAATCAACCTTCACTTATATTTTACAAAAATCAAGATTAAGCATACTCTGCGGTAACACAGCAACCATCACATTTCATGCGTTGGTTAGCACCATTTTTTTAACTCCAATTTTTTCACCTAAATTTCCAAACTTCTCCTATCCCCCCTATCTTTAACTTTTTATCCATTTTATTCTTAATCTCTTTCCCTTTTTTATCTGAAATCACCAAATTAATTGGTCACTACCAAAACAATCATGATTAGTCCTACTTCATTTTCTAGACTAAATGAATTTATATAATTAAACTAAACTTGAATACCCATCAGCAACAGTTCTAGATTTATTACCTTATCCCCTTGAGCGTGCCTAATCAAAGGCATCACAGAGTTCCTATCATTCTGACGAATTAATCCTCTACCAGAGGATACATGTTGCGGAGCCATTGTTGCCGAGGTATCAGGTAAAAAGTGCGTAAATTCCTCGAGCAAATCATGATGATTCTGAAACAGTGTTGCAACCTGCAAAAGCAGAAAATTTCTATCTTAATTCTTTTCTCTTTTTTTTTTTTCAAAAGAACAGTAACTTGTACTAAAATCCATGCAAACTATACAAACAACTAGGAGGAAGAATTTCAAAATACCTCTTGGTAAACTTCCTGGATGGACTTGTTATCCTTCCGGTACATATAAAGAACATCTAAGAACGACTTGTAGACATGATCATCGTTCTGGAAACGATTCTGTCAGGCAGAAAAAGGAAAACTCTTATACAACACTTAATCCTTAGTAAACCCTAAATCTAAAAGCAAGATCTCACCGCCAAAAATCGGTTTTTTATCGCATCAATACCTTTATCTTGTTCACGAAATTGATGGCCTCCTCGAATTCCACCGGCTTCTTCTCCTCCGGGAACTTGATCTCGTAGCCTTTGGGCAAGAAATTGTTGAACCCGAGGATCAGTTCCCGGTGCCCATTAAACAGCTCTTTGACCCTCATGATGACCCCATTAGTATCAATCCTAAAAACTCATCAAACACAACATGAGAAACCCCTCAAATTATAACATTAAATCACGGCGAGAGGGAGAGGTAACAAGAGTACAACCTTTGGCTCTTGAAATCCTTCATGATCTCGAGGAATTCGTCGTACTTCTCCCTTTTGTCTTGGAACATATCCTTGACGGATTTGAGATATGTGAGAGCGTCGTTGGTGGTGAGCTTCTGCGCTCCGCCGGAACCCAGCAACGGCGCCATGAGGGGTTGTTGCCCCGACCTGCATAAAAAAACCCACCACAAATCCATGAGAACACCGCAGATCCGAGAACCCAAACAGTGTATTTTCAACACCAAATCCACCACAAAATAGAAAGATAAAAAGAATTTCAAAAAAAAAAAATTCAAAAAAAGGGGTGGTTTCTTCTGTGATAATAATCCAAATAAGAGAAATTAGCATCACAAAAAAAAATATAAAAAACTTAAACTAAAAAAGAAAAGTAAACCATCACACAATCGAATCAAATTTTGGACAGGAAAGAGATTAATTCCTCAAAATAAAAACTAAAATAAAACTAATCTACTAGGGGGAAAAAAATTACAAAACAAAGTATATGATCCGTTAACCAAATCGAATGATGGGTGAGGGGGAAAAAATATATAAAAATATATGTGGATCAGGGATTTAATCAACGCTTATATCTTCGGACAAAAAGGATTTGTGATTTGTGGTAATAACAATAACAATAACAATAAAAGCAACAAATTCGAATAAAGCGATGAGAAATTCGCGTTTAGACACCGTCGCACGCAACAACAAAAGGGCGCAAGAGAGAGAGAGATTACGGATCGGGGCGAGTTAGGTTAGGGCGCTTCAGCTGAGAGCCCATGAACGCCTCCTCGCGCTCCCTCTTCATCATCGGCCCATCAAACGCAATCGACGGAGAAGAAGAAGAAGAATCAGCAGCAGCAGCAGCAGCAGCAGCAGCAGCAACAGCCCCAAACCCTAACCACACAAACCACCCCAACCCCCGAATCCACAAGCCAAAAGCTCGAAGCTCTCGACTCAAACCCCGCTTCTTCCTCCTCCTCCTCCTCCTCCTCCTCCTCCTCCTCTACCACACCAAATTCTAACCCTCACCTCCCCCGCCGCCTCCTCTTCCGCCGCCGTTCACCTCCTCGCCGCCTCGCTCCCCCGATTCGTCTCCTACTGCGCCGCAGCAGCAGATCCCCGCTTCCAAATTCGTCCCGATCACTCCCAAAGATCCCCCCCCCCCCACAAGAGAGAGAGAGAGAGAGAGAGAGAGAGAGAGAGAGAGCGAGGGTGAGAGAGAGAGAGAGAGAGAGAGAGAGAGAGAGAGAGAGAGAGAGGAGAACGAAGAAGAAGAAGAAGAAGAAGAAGAAGAAGAGGAAGAGAAATATAATAATGCGAATGAAGAGAGGGGGGGTAGGAGGAGGAGGAGGAGGAGGAGGAGAGGGAGCTTATATACACCGGGGGGAAGTTACGAAAACGACCACGGGGAGGGGGGAGACGCGATCCTGGCCGTTGGTTGCGTGGGACCCACGCTTCCATCGGAGGGACGATAATTTGTTCCGACGTGGACGGTCGATGAGTGGGGGACGGGGAAAAATTGGACGGTGCAGATCGCGTTGCTTCTAGGGTGCGTTTTGCGGCTCCCGTGTCCTATTGGGGATTGCGGGGCCGGTGAGGTTACCGCTTCGCTTTGCTTGTTTAGTGGGTAACGACCCTAATAATCCGACCCATTTGGGAGGTTTCCTACAATTTTTTCTTTTTTTTTTTATTAAAATAAAAAAAACCTAACTTATAAATATTTATTTATTTATTTATTTATTTATTTATTGAAATTTAAAATTTATATTTTATTTTATTACGATAATAAAAAGAGTAAAATGATTAAATTATTCTAATATATTTAATAAAAAAAATTATTTTTTAACCTATTTTTAATATAAATTATAAAAAATTGACGAAATAATAATAGTGCCACGACGAGGGAAATTAAATACATTAATTTAATTTTTTAAGAAGGTAAAATTTACATTTTTGAAATTGAGGGAAGTAAAATAGCGAATATTTATAAAAAAAAAAAAAATCTGTAATTTAGCCTTTCTTTTTGCAATTTAATTAAGTTTTGTTTTTTTATACATTAATTTTTAATGTATAAAAAAATTAAATACATTAATTTTTATACATTAAGTTTTTGAAATTGAGAGGAATAATGATGACGAGGGGAATTAAATATATATATATATATATATATATATATATATATATATATATATATATATATATATATATATATATATATATATATATATTCATTATTTTTAATAAAATTGTTAAATTAATTATTCTAAATAGTGATGAAAAAAAAAACTATAAGCCAGTTTTTTATTAATCGAAACATCTATTTTAAATTTTAAAAATTTCTATAAATATTGTTACACTATGAAAATTAAAAATTCAAATCTTACATATATGTTTTTCCTCGACATTTTCTCTCGGCCAATAAAAAAATTAAGGTCTCAATTCAAAAAGTTCTATAATTGAGGGGGGTGTACAGGGATATTCCCACACGCATGAGCCATGACTAATAAATACATTTTGACCAATTAAAAAGAAAAAAACCCTATCCTAATTTGTAAAAATCTAAAAAGATACGGGCTTTAGCCCATAATAACATACTAAAATTAAATGGGCCTAACACTTAAAATTAAAAAAAAATAAAAAATAAAAAATAAAAAATAAAAAACATGACCCATGGCCCAAATGTAGAACCAAAAGATCCGATCCATATTAACTCTTGGGCTAAAGAGCATGTTTGGATGGGAAAGAAAAAGATGAAGGTTTTGAGTTTCGACTATGCGTCCGATCTCGAACTCACCGTAGTAAGGCCCCGAAGTCGTGCTTCCATGTTGTAGCATGAAGTCAGAGCTGATGCTTACAGATTGTATGCTTTCTTTCAGCTGCTCCTCATACCCAATCTTCACGTCTGTTGGTCTCCTCTGAACGTCTCCGCTCGTAGTTCGACACGGTAAGGGGCTTTCACGCTGGAGATTCGGCGTAATAAACACCTTTGAAGTTACAATCCTCTATACCATCTCGAACTCATCGTAGTAGAGGCCAAAGTCGCGCTTCCATGTTGCTGCACAAAGTCAGGGCTGATGCTTACAGATCGTACGCTTCCTTCCACCCGCTCCTCATACCCAGTCTTCAAGTCTGTTGGTCTTCTCTGAACATCTACGCTCGCAGTTCGACGAGGTTACGGGGGCTTTCACGCTGGAGATTCAGTGTATAAACACCTCTGAAGTTACAATCCCTTCTACCATCTCAAACTCACTGTAGTAGGGGCAGAAGTCGCGTTTCCACGTTGTAACACGAAATCAGGGCCGATGCTTACAGATCGTACGCTTCCTTCTGGCTGCTCCTCGTACCCGATCTTTAAGCTTGTCGGTCTCCTCTGAATGTCTACGCTTGCGGTTCAACAAAGTGAGGGCCTTTCATGCTGGAGATTCGGCGAAATAAACACCTCATAAGTTACAATCTCCTCTACCATCTCAAACTCACCGCAGTAGGGGTTGAAGTCGCGCTTCCACGTTGTAACATGATGTTGGGGTTGATGCTTACAGATTATATGCTTCCAACCGCTCATCTTACACGATCTTCAAGTCTGTTGGTCTCTTCTGAACGTCTGCACTCGCGATTTGATAATGTGAGGGACTTCTACAATGGAGATCCAGTGAACCAAAAACCCCCGAGTTACAATCCCCTCTACTTTGTCCAATGTCTCAATAATGTCTCTTTGTTTATTTTTTATTTTGATTAAGTACGTTATAATTATATGAACCCTTTGTTTTCTTCAAATTAATGATACCAGAAGTGAGGATCGAGACGGGTGAGCCGAATTGACTCGCCGAAATGGCGAGCACCGCACGATAAGGCCCCACCTTATAGACATGGTGGGGTCCTCCCTATCTAAGTGTTCTTACTGATTTAGTGAGCCAATTTGCTTCGACAAACAAAAAACGTCTTTAAAATAACTAACATTATCTATATAAAAAGAAAAATCCTAATAATAAGACATCTAGGAAAAATGTAAGGAGTCCATAAATTCGAGCCCCACATGAAATATACAGTACGAAATATACTTGTATAAATATACTTGTATATGAGATGTAACCAGGCGTGAGACTATCACCTCTGTAACGATCCGGCCCACTAGCAATAATAACTTATTTGGCCCAAACCACAGCCTAAAATGCTTAAACCCAATTATTATTAATAGTGTTCATGTCTTATATATACCTAAATATATCCACACTTCCATCCGATGTGGGACTATTAGAGTGTCACAGACTTCCCCCATTTAGGCTCGACGCACTTGTCAGCCCAAAAACCAAGCACACACAAATAGTAGCCCAAGATCACCAGACGATGTGAGATTCATCACACACTTCCGGCTGGTTATTGGCTCTGATACCAAATATAACGACCCGACCCATCAGTAATAATAACTCATTGGGCCCAAACCACAACCCAAAATACTTAAGCCCAGTTATTATTATTAGTATCCATGTCTTATATATACCCAAAAATATCCACACTTCTATTATGGGACTATTGGAATGTCACAATCTTAACCGTCCATCGTGTCGATGGCACTGATTTCAAAACTGCACGCATAGTGGATGTGATGATTTAACATGTATAATCGATCGTTTCTTATATTTTTCAATGAAAAATGCTATGTGTACACCCTTAAGGGGTGTACATCTCACACCCCCACCCATCTAAGGGTGGGGGTGTGATGATGGGTCACTTGATGTGACCCGTAAAAAATATCGCCACCATTAAAATGGTGGAGATGTATGATATACACTCCTTCGGAGTGTACATGTAGCATTACTCTTTTTCAATAGTTTTGAACAAAATCTAAAAGCTGTGATGCGACGATTTTAAATTAGGGACTATGCTCACTATTTTTTTTAGACTAAAATATAATTTTTTTTTAGAATATTTATTTATTTATTTATTTTTCATAATTTTTAAAAATCTATATTCTACATTCTCAAAATTTCAAGTTAATATATTTAATTCTTTCCGTTACCGTTCAGCCACTATTCCGATAATTTTTTATAATTTATACTGAAAATATCTTCAAAATAATAAAAATATTTACATTTTTTTTTTTTTACAGAACAAGGAAAGATAATTATGTCATTTCATCATCTCCATTAATTTCTTAATCCTACAAAAATATTTATAAAATTTTAATAATGTAAAACATAAATTTTAAAAGCCTGAAAGAAAAAATAACTGTAATTTTTTTTTTTTTCTTTTGGTGTAGATATAAGTCACCCCCTCTCTCTTACATCCTGGGAATATGAATAAAGATCAATCGATCACCCACCGTCCGATCGGAATCGGACGGTGTTTACGCATTCGGTGTGCAGCCAAGCTTAACTGAAACAGATGCAACGGGCTCAGGCAAAATTTACAATTTTGAATTCACTCTGCCTCCATGTTTTTCAATTCAGTTCTTAAACTTTTAAATTTTTGCAATTAGGTCCCTAATTATTTTATTTCACTTAAGTCCTCACTATCGGATTGCCACGTGGCACGCGTTGTTTAATGCTCACAACAATAGCAGTTTACAGAAAGAGTTAAAATAATTATAATAGTAAAAGTAAATAAATAAATGTTCAGGACCTTCTTAAAAAAAAATAAAAGTTTGAGGATTGAAGTGAAAAATCAATGAAGGTTATGAAAAAATTAATTTTGCTATATAATCTCTTAAATTCATTTAATATTTTAAAATTTAAATATGCTGTTTATTTTTATGAACTTAATTAACATACTTAACGTAATTTATATGATCATAGTTTTATTAATGTAAACAATGCCTAAATTTTGTACTAAAAAATTATAATATATTTTGTACGATGTCATTCGAAAACACAGAAATATATTTTTACATAATTTTGCACCAATTTTATTTTATTTAGAAAAAAATTTAATTCATCCCCTATGGTTTAAAGTGTTTTACTTTGTTATCATGTAATTTTATTTTTATCTTTAATCCGCGACTGTAAAATAATAATTTATAAAATATATAACTTTAGTATCTTACTTAATGACTGGACTTAATTACGAGATAAAAATAAAACTATAAGGTAGTAATATAAAATACTTCAAATCATAGAGTATTAAACTAAAAATAAGGTAAATCACATAGGACAAATTAATTTTTTTTATTTTTTTTATTTCTTGGGTGGGACTTAAGTGCTGGGTTAAAACAAGGGAAAAAAAGTGTAAGGATCAAAATTAAATTGTCTAAAAGTTACGGGACTGAAGTGAAATTTTACACTCCTCTCCCACAACACATGTACCATGTTCACTGTGCACATAATAAATCACCTCTCTCTCTCTCTCTCTCTCTCTCTCTCTACTCTTCTTCTCCTTCATCTTCTCCTCGGGACTCGCACCACCTTAATCCACCTCGGGATCTGCGTAATCGAGGATCGATCGATCATCCACCGTCCGATCAGAATCGAACGGTGTTAAGGGGCTCAGTGAGTATATATAGTGAGTTCATCACACACACACTCTTTCTCTCTCTAAAAATGTTATGTTGTAGAAGTATTTTTTTTGAGTAATGCTACATGTACACCCCGAAGGGGTGTACATCCTACACCTCCACCTTTTTAATGGTGTCGATGTTTTTTACGGGTCACATCAAGTGACCACTCATCACACCCCCATCCTTAGATGGATGAGGGTGTGAGATGTACACCCCTTACGGGTGTACAAGTAGCATTTTCCATTTTTTTTTACTTTAATTTTTTTATTTTCGGAAATTAAATTTTTATATTTATTATTTATTATTTTTCGAAAAATTGGGTTGATTAATTTGAACCAATTTTATAATTTTTGGGGCTAGTTGCACCATTGATCACCATATTTTTTTTACTTTACTTAATTTTCTTTTTCAGTTGAGTCTCTAATGTTTATTATTTTTTGAAGCAAGTCCTTATATTTTAAAATTAGCACGTATCGAGATGTAATTATATATTTTTATTTTCAAATTTATTTGATGGTGAAATTACCAATCATAATTTATTTATTTATTTATTTATTTTTTTTTTTTTAGAGAAAGGCAGCATGCTGCCTCTTCATTCATAGCGAAAATAAACTTAGCAACTGGGCAACCGGTTTCTGCAGTGCAGCATTCGGACCCAAAAAAAAAAAAAATATATATATATATATAGATGCAGCGTTCAGAGATCTTGATTGTAACTTAGTCCAACCCAGTCTCCGTCATGCGAGTAGGATACTGACCTGCTTGATTGTAACTTGGTCCACCCCTTTCTCCGCGGACTTATTTAGCAATTGCTAATCATTGAAAACCTACATAATCCACAATATATACTTAGGCTGCGTTTGGTTCGGGTATAAAAAAAATTTGGTTATACCGGGGATAGATATAAGTTATGGTAGTAGCAGGAACTAATGTTAATTTATGTTTGGGTGGGTATAAAAGTTATACCGGGTATAAAGAAAATTGTGTTTGGTAAATTAAAGAGGAATAAGAAGATTAGAGGGGATATAAATTTTTATTGACTATTTTACCCTTTATGATATAATTAAAATTTATAATTTTTTTAAAATTCAAAATTTTGTATATAAAAATAGGTATAAATTTGTAAATTTTAAAATTTTAAAAATTTGGTGAATTATTTATTAAAAATTAAAATTAAAAATTTAATAATTTGTATAAATTGTAAAAATAATAAAATTTAAATTTTTATAAATTGATAAATTTATTAAAAATTAAAATTACAAATTTTAAAAGCTATAAAATTTAAAATTTAAAAATTTATAAATGTTAAAAATTTTAATTTTAATTATCTCAAAAAATTACAAAAGTAGAAGCAAAAATTTTAATTTTAAAATTATTATACATTTAAAAAAATTTATAAAAAAATTTGCATAAATTTAAAAATTTTAAAATTAATAACTTTTTTAAAAAAATATAAAAAAATTATATTTTTAGATTTATTAAAAAGTAAGTTAAAAATTTTAAAATTTAAAAAATTTAAAAAATAAATTTTAAATTTTATAAATTTAAATATCTTATAATTTAAAATTTTTTAATTTAAAAAAAAGAAAAAAAGAAAAAAAGAAAAAAAAAAAAAAAAAAAAAAAAAAAAAAAAAAAACAGCAGGTGGAATAATAGTGGAGTTGTTACACCTAAGGGTGGGAACAAACTGTTCCCACCCCAAACGGGTTATCGTAGCTTGTTCCCATCCCAAACGGGAACCCGTTTGGGGTGGGAACAGGTTGTTCCCACCCCCCAAATTTTTGTTCGGGTATAAGTACCTGGAACTAGAGGTTATCCCCCCCTAGTTCCAGGTACCAATCGGGGCCTTAGTGGACGGTTGGTACCAATCACAATTCCAAAATGTTTGAGTTATTAGATAGGAGAAAACTAGTTCATTTAAACCATACAGATATAGCGCTCACAGGTTTTGATTATGACTTGTTATATCCACTCGAGCCTCTGTTATGCGGGTAGAATACTGACCTACTTACCAATAATCCCCCTTTCCCCATTGCCTGCACGGATTATAACATGCAGAAATAAAACTTGTGACCTGCTTTGATATCGCTTGTTGGATTATTGGTTCGATGCACAACTCCAAAAGATCGACCTATTTGAAAATGAACATTCTATTCACTTAAAGTGTCCAGATTTAACGTCTGCGGATCTCAATTATGACTTGGTCCACTCCAGCCGCCGACTTACCAACAATACTATATATGTATGGAGGTAAAAATCATAAAGAACATGCAAAGTTCATATATTGCAAATTTGTTTAGAAAGTGTTAGTTGATGTAAACATATGTAATTAACGATCTACACTATTTGTATGATGGAGGTACAAAGGAAGAACAACAAAGTTTGTAAGTTGTGAATTTGTTTAGAAATTGACAAATCATTGTAAATCTATGTAATCGACTTATCTATATCATCTAAACACATATGTGAAAGCCAAATCCTAAATACTGTTCCCCTTTGCCGCTTTGCCATCGTGCATCACTACAATAAAATTATGCTATAGTGACACTTTTAAGTGTTGCTAAAAACTAAAAAAATTGCTGCTGAAAAAAATACCAATACTTGTAATTAGTGCCGCTATATGTGCCGTCGCTAAGGTGTATAGCGACACATTATTATAATGTGTCCCAAAAATGTGTCCCTATAATCTAATTTTGAATATAGATGGACTATAAATGGGACACTTGTAAAAAAATGTCACAAACATGTGTCCCTATAACCTAATTTTATTGTAGTTCATTCTTTACCCTTCTTGCTCTTCTCTCTCTCCTTCTCCGTTTCACTTCCGCTCTCCCCGTTCGCATACCGAGGATCTTCTGTCGATAGTTCATACCCTTTAATGGGCTTCCGTACCTTTCATAGTTCGTCCCCCCCTCACCTTTCTTGTTTCCCTCATGGTTCTTCTTCGTCGTGCATCACTCTTTCTCTCTCGTCATTAATCCACATATCTATATATGCAATATGCGGGAAAGTAAAAGGTTAGAAAGAACATGCGAGTTAAAATATTGTTAATTGCATATTAATTTATTTAGAAAGCTCTAGTTATCCAAAACCTATATAATCCACAATCTACATTATATATATATATATATATATATATATATATATATATGGAGGTAAAAAGAAAGAATGTCCAAAATTCTTTTATTGCGAATTCGTATGGAAAGCAATAGTTGTCTAAACTTGTAAAATCCGTGAGCTACGCAGTGTACATGAATGTAAAAGAAAAGACACGGGAAGTTTTCTTATGTTGCTAAAGCATGTAACAGTTGTTTTAAACCTCTCTAATGCATGATTTTTACTAATTAATATGCATGGAAATGGTATGAAATAATTAACAAGCCAAATTCATGAGCTGTGGGTTTACATTAGAACACAATATATATTCCTTAAACCAAATCTATAATTCATGATTTATAACATATGCATGAAAGTAAAAGGAAAGAACATACAAAGTAATTTGTATGTTATCATATGTGGCTGGTGTTAAAGTTTGTATTATGGAACTTTAGTAAGTTGGGTTGAGTGAATCCAAAAATTTAGTTTACTTTGTTCACTTTGGTTCAACTTTGAGCAAAAACTCTTTGTAAATCGAAATTTTCAGTTTTACATATCTATAAACAAAACTTTACTAGACCGTTATATGATCGAAAATCAATTCCAACCAAATACAATTATTTTGAAAATTTTTTCTCAAGGCTAGAATGGTTGTCTTTATATTAAAAAGTCAATTATAAACAATTATCGAATTCAAGTGTTATTTTTTGACGATGGAATTAATGTTTCTATCATTACTAAATTTGTGACCAAATTGAGACTAGATCAACCAAAACACCGCTTTAGAGATCTTCAATTCATGTATATGATTATCATTCGAGTTTACATATCCTTGTTGTTTTTATGAAGGATTCAGCGATGACTACTCGCCAACTCGTTCGCTCCTTTGCTGCCGTTCATCCTAAGCTCAAAGAAGGTTGCGACTATGTGATGACTGTGAGGAATACATTTAGTTCGCATGGCGAACCAAAAAAGTACGACGAGTTCCTTGCAATTATGAAGGACTATAAGGAAAAGAGGTTTAGTTCTATATATTCTCACCATTTCTATATTTGACTCATGTTGTTGTTGTTTAGGGTACATTGTGTGGTTTGTCGTTCACTCAAACACTTCGTCCTCCAATGGTTTTACATGAGTAGGTATTCGTTGACGCAGCCACAATAGCCTATTGCCGCTAGTTTTTGCATGAATCGCAAATGATCGATCTACGACACCTAAAAGGTTTATATATAACAAATTGATCGATCACGAGTTTTCGAAATCTATTTCACATACGCATCGAAAGGTACCAAAATCAACTACCAAGAATTAACCATATGCTTCATGGCTCCATGAATTTTTGTGCACAAGGCTTTTTGATGTAGTAATTTTCTCCGCGACCTTTAAAAGTAAACCATTTTTCAATAAAAGAAGTATATTTTGTAACCCTATTGTTTGGATTCGAGGGATATCCCTCTTATTCTTCCAAACGCATCAGAAATCAATCGGTATAGCTTGTTCCAGTACAACTAGAATAAGTGAGAGTTACTGTTCTCGATCACTCTTCCCAACTACCCTTTTACATTTTCCTTAAATACCCTCTCGCGTCTACCAAGGCATCATCTCTCATATCATTATTACATAATAAAATTTGAGGACAAAAAAATAATTTACCCTAATTAAAACTCTTTATTCCGCTTATTCCTCATTCTCATACCAAACACAAAATCTCTTATCTCTGGAACCATCCCAAACGCTTTTTTACACTAGTTCCGTACTTTATACTTATCCCTGGAAGAGCTAGTTCTATCTTATCCCGTTACCAAAGAGAACAGTGTATCATAATACATTTTATCGTTACTATTACTTGGAAGGTAAATGTTGGTTAATTTCTATAAGAGGGTAGTGTTTTCAGGATCGGCAATAGAGAAGTTTGCAATAAGATTAAGGAACTTTACGAAGGTTATCCTCAACTGATTCTCGGTTTCAACTCCTTTATACCGAAAGGGTTTGAGATTGAAGTTCCAGCAGAGAAGAACAAGATGTTCGACAAGCTCACTGAGTTTGGCGCGAAGATAAAGGTACATATATATATATATATATATATATATAGTGATCGTAAAAGGAAATTGAATCTTTAATTGTGTTGATTTTTTATTTACTTAAGTGAAAATATATGGAGAGTGAGAGTCCCTCTATTGTTTGTTTTGATTTTGAAATGGTGCTTGTACTTAATCTTTTGGATTTTGAAAAGTTATGTTAGAAGCCTCGCCAAATATAATAGTTTCTGTTCGAAAAGTTATAGAACGATAGTTGGGCCCTATTTTTAGCTTTATTAAGAGCTATAAAATATATATATATATATATATTTTTTTAAAAAAAACTAGTCATAGAATATTTTGTCCCCCCACATTTAGCCTTTTTCTTTTTATTAAAAATTATATATTAAGATATTGTTTGATTTGGGTACAAAGGGGGATAAGGGGGGAATAAGGGGGAACTCTGGTTCCCCCTCTTAACGGGTTGTCCCGAGTTTATCCGGGATAATTCAGTATAGGGGGGAACAAGAGTACCTCCCCCCCCCCCCCCCCAATCAGAGTTCCCCCTCTTAACGGGTTGTCCCGAGTTTATCCGAGATAATTCAGTATAGGGGGAACAAGAGTACCTTCCCCCTACTCAGTTATTTTTTTTTTTTTTGCCTTTTATTTTTTGCACACGTCCCGAGGCCTCTTTTTTTAATTTATTTTTTTTTTATTTTTTAAATTAAAATTTTTAAATTTTAAAAGAGATTTAAATGTATGAAATTTAAAATTTAAATTTTTTAATTTTACTTTATAATAAGTCTAAATATTTTATTTTATTTTATTTTATTAAAATTTATTAATTTTTAAATTTATACAATTTTTTATAAATTTTTTTAAATTTATATAAATTTAAAAATTAAAATTTTTGCTCCTACTTAAAATTTAAAAATTAACTTTTTTTTTTCTCCCACTTAAAATTTTTATAAAAATTAAAATTAATAAAAATTAAAATTTGAATAAAATTTTGAAACTTTAATTTTTAGGAAAAAAATAAAAGGAAAAGGGTATTTTAATCTTTTAACAAAAAAGTCAACTCTCTAAGCTTCTTATTCTTCAATCACTTTCAAACACTATTTTTCTTATACCTGATATTAACTTCAAACCCAACCAAACACAAATTTACAATAATTTCAGCTTGTTCCAAAATTTATTCTTATCCCTGGTACTACTAATTATCTCTTATACCCCAACCAAACGAAGCCTAAGAATCGAGTCTAACCTGTCCCAGACTCGATGGCATCAACTACACTATCCCGAACCCCTGCTCAAACTCGAGCAACATGCATCTGAATGAAAAGGAGAACAACGAAACATGGTTTCTCCTAAGTCAAGTCCCAATAATAGTGTAGCATTAAATAGTGGCCTAACTAGATGTCCATACAAGCATGCAAATGCTCTCTTTTTAAAACTAAAAGAAAGTATTTAATATTCATTTTAGGGTTAATTGCATACGGCTCCCTGTAAATATATCGAATAGCAGATATATCCCTACAAAGTTCAACTTTTCATATTTATCCTTTCAAAAATCCTAACTTATTCATATATATCCCTCCGGTTTATTATCGTTAGTTCTGTTTATTTTTTAACAGATTATCTGTAAAATGATAGTTTTGCCCTTTCAAAAATATCCCTCTAAAAAATAATACAGAAATATTTAAAAGAGTAAAAAAGTAAATTTACCTCACTAACTAACCAAGATTAACTATTTAACCTATGATTAAGAATATATATGAATAACGTTGGACTTTTGAAGAGATAAATATGAAAAGTTAAACTTTGTAGGAATATATCTGCTATTCAATATGTTTACAGGGAGGCGTATGTAATTAACCCTTCATTTTAAAAAGGATAATTCTTGATGTCCCAACATGATAAGTCATTTTGCATGCGAGGTTATGCTATAACATTTGTTCCACCAATAATATCCCAATTTAATATAGATAAGCTGTCACATTTTTAATTTTATTAAGAGTAATTGTTTTCGCCCTAATTTATATATATATATATATATATAGGATCGCCTCGAGGACGAGGATGAGCATGTTTACAATTCATACCAAGGTGTTCTTCAATGGTGTAAGGAGGAGAACAAATCCATTAATGATGTTTATAAAGAGGTATATATATGTATATATTTGGCGAAAATTCATTATAGTAATTCGTATTCTTCGGCAAATTGTAATTTGGTTGTTGTTGAGAGAGAGAAAAGGAAAAAAAAAAGAAGAGAAAAATAGGGATAAAAAATTATCTTTCTAGTGTTTTCTTTTGAATTTTACCGCTCGATAAATAATTCGGGTTTTTCTTCTCTTATAAATTTTAAATTTGGGTTAATTTTATATAGTTCTCTGTAAATATTTCGAATAGCAGATATATCTTTACAAAGTTCAATATTTTATATTTATCATTTCAAAAGTCCCAAGTTATTCATATATGTCCACAGATAGGATTTTTGGAGGAACATATTTGCAAGCGCAAAATTGATATTTCACTTATATTCGGTTGAAAAATAAATAGTAAGCTAACGATAACAAACCAGAGAAATATATATGAATAATTTAGAACTTTTGAAAGAATAAATATAAAAAGTTGAACTTTGTAGGGATATATCTATTATTCGATATGTTTAAAGAGAGTTGTATGAAATTTACCGTTTAAATTTCTATTATTTCCAAAAACATGATTTTTTCCTTTTTTTTCTTTTTTTTTTTTTTTTTTTTTTTTTTTTTTTTTTTTTTTTTTTTGCTTTTGTTTAAATCCAAATTAACAAGAAAAAAAAATAGGGGTGAATTTTTCCTTTCTCTTTAGTATTTCTTGGAAACTTTTAACTCATACTTGTCAAATTTAGTCCTTGACTAATAAAAACAAGAAAGTATTTATTTTTTTTAAATAAAATTACGTGTTTTTTCACCCTTCCCCGAATAAAAAAAAACTCAATTTAATTCAATTTAAATATGTTTAATGTGTTGGTTTTCATGAATTGAAAGTACCATTACAATCTTCTACTTTTGTAGGTTGTAACTCTCTTTGGAGACTGCGCTGATTTGCTCGAGGAATTCAAAGCGTTCTTCTCGATGATGACCTCTTCCTCTGACGGCGGCGATCCTTCGATGCCTTCAGTTGCGCGATCAGACCCGCCGTTCTTGAACTACAAACGACGTCAGCGATCCATTCGGCGTCGCCCTACTCCGCTGATGGCAAACGTATCCTCCGTCGCCAGTGGCACCGGCAAAAGAGCGAGAGAACCTTGAAGATTGCATTGCAAGACGCACCTGCTTGGCCTTGCTGCCTACCTTTGTAGCCTAATTCATCTTTCTTATGAATGAAGCGGTAGCATACTACATTCTCTTCAAAAAAAAAGACGCACCTGCTTTTATACTTTTAAAATGCCACAAAAAAGGAAAAAATATCGAAAAGCACTTTGCAGTTGTCCTCGTCGTCGGTGCCAACATTTAAATGTAAAGTGCTTTTGGAATTTTTGTGCCATTTTTACAGTACGAAAGTGGGTGTGATTCGCTATCGTAATCCTGAATTCAGACTTATAAGCCCCTCTTTGAAAAAGTTTAAATTTCTTTTTTTTAGTTGAACAAGCAAAGACTAAAAGTAAAACTTCATTTTTTAAACATTATGATTGTGTTTGTTTTGGTTTGTGATGAATCATGTGTGTTTTATTTTTAAATTTGGTTTGAAATTTTCATATACGGTGATCATAACGCCTGATCGATGCAATTTAGATATTTGGATCACCAAAAAGTTCAAAAATTTATGAATCATTTTGCATCTTAATTAAGCCATTGTTGTTAAAGTTTTACTAATCTTAATTTAGATCTTTAACAAATTACATATAAAAAAAATTGATATATAATATATATACACCTTCAAAACTTAAAAAATATCTAATATATCTCTATTTGACCAAAATGCCCTTGCTAATTTAAATTTTTTTTTTTTCAAATATATCCATAACCCTAGGGTTCAATAGTTGGGGTTGGAGTTTAGAAGGGTATTTTGGGAATAGAATAGTAAATTTGAAAATTTTGAATAGTAATAAAAAATATATAAGCAAAAGCCACTAAAAGAAATATTGCATTACTAAATTTTTTAAGTAATGCTTGGAAATGATCTTAAAAAATTAAAGAGCAATGCTAATGGTACACCCAATTTGGGGTGTAAGATATTTTCACTCGTTACTTCAAAGTGACGAGTGAAATTCACCCTATCCTAAGATCGGTAGAATGTAAGATGTAAACCCTATTTGGGGTGTATAAGAAGCATTTTTCAAAATTAAAAAGAAAAAACTTTAAATAACCCCAGTGGTTTAGCACTTTTTTACTTTAGTATTATGTGGTTTTAATTTTATCGCTGGTTTGTCGGATTTTTTGCAATATTACAGTCATGTCTCATAGTCCAATTTAGTTGACTAAATATTGATGTGTTGCTAATACGAAAGCGCTATAGTAAGCATTGGTATTGATGATGCGATAATAAAAGTCCGGCTGTTATGCTATCGACTTGGTGCCATCAAGTTTTCCACCGTTAGATCTACCCTTTGATCATTTTTAACTCTTAGATCATACTATTCAATCAACCACTCACTAAACCCTTGGGGACCGCTATCATATTAACCACACATTTTTTGGTATTGATGATGCGATAATAAAAGTCCGGCTGTTATGCTATCGACTTGGTGCCCTCAAGTTTTCCACCGTTAGATTTACCCTTTGATCATTTTTAACTCTTAGATCATACTATTCAACCAACCACTCACTAAACCCTTGGGGACCGCTATCATCTTAACCACACATTTTTTCATAGGCTACTATACTATCGATAGCACCAAGTCATTGGTGTTATCAGATTTTTAGCCATTGGATTAGAAAATATGTAGTTAGGATGATAGTGGGCCCCTAGGGTTTAGTTGATGGTTGATGGAATAGTATGATTTAAGTGATGAAAATGATCAAAATGATAGATCTAACGGTGGAAAAGTTGGTTTCGTACAATCGACAGCATAGTAGCTGGACTCTCTCTCTCTCTCTCTCCCAGCCTAGTTATATATATATATATATATATATATATATATATATATATATATATATATATAAAAACTATGGTGCTTTTAAAAGCACCAAGAGCTTGATGCTTGTAAGTTTTTCACGTTTAGATTTAACCCTTTCATTAATTTCACTTCTTAAATCATACTATTTCCACCAACCACTTACTAAATTCTAGGGGATCACTATCATCCTAACTGCACATTCCTACTAAACCTTAGAAAAATATAATTAATTATAAATTAAATACTTAACCTTGGTTCATAAGTGAGATAATTTACCTTTTTTATCCTTTTAGATTTTATACTTAATCATAGATATATTTTTTTAACAATTGGAGTTTTGGAAGGATATATTTATAAGAACAGAATTGATATTTTATTTATATTCTGTTAAAAAAATAAACAATAAACTAACGGTCGATATGTTTATAGATATTTATATGAAATTAATCATATTTTTTATATCCACATTTAAAACCGTTAAGTATTGTTGAGACCGGAATTTTTGCCGCTTAAGGAAACGACACGTGGCGTAAAAATATCAGCCGATGAAGGGAAGGGTCAACTGAAGAAGGATCCGCGTCCTGATTCGGACCGATCTCAATCGTGTGAGAACGCAGCACGCGATATATGCCATCGGCTGAAGGCATCGGCAAGTGGCGTCCTGCATTGGAGAGCGTCAAGGATTACGCTCCGGCGCATTAACAAAGGGATGAATCTGGATGGAAGAACGACTATTATTCTATTTGAGAAAGTTTCGACTCAAAAAAAAATAGTTGAAAATTTCACGATGACTTTCCCCAAATCACGCCGATTTGAATTATCGGCGCATGTAGGTATAGTTCGGAAAGTGTATAAATACCCGAACCATCGAAGAAAAGGAGATCCTTCAACCTCATAAGTCAGGACTATCCCATACTTTTCATATCTTTACTGTTTTTCTAGATATATTTATTATAATTCTTAGGAGTGGATTAATTATAATTGGCTACTTATTAATTTTATAACCCCTTTCCACTAAATACCAATCATACAATCGGCTCCTTAGCCGTTTGCTTTTGCCACATCTTTACCTCCATATTACGGTTCGGTTACTTTAGACTGAACTCTCTCTGTTTCTATATTCCGATTCGACTAATTTAAGCCGGACAGTCGCGAGAGTTGACTGAAAAGAATCCGACCGAACAGATCTCTCCTTGGTCCAATAACTTGATTCATTTGGCATGCGACGTATCACACTCGGAGGGTTACCCCCAAGGGACCGATCGCGGACCACTATTTTCGGCCCAACAAATATTAAATAAACTCTCACAGTTCAAATTCGGATTCAAATATAATTTTGAGTAATCCGTATCCAATAAACATTTCTAAGGGGAGTGTGTATATAAAGCCACCTCTTAAACTCTCTCTCTCTCTCTCTCTCTCTTCTTTTCCCGCGCTCTCTTTCTCTCTCTCTCTCTCCTCCCACGACGACGAAGACGAGAACGAAGAGCCCCAACTCCTCTCTCTCTCTCTCTCTAGAGATCCACCGTTGGATCCGAATCGGACGGCGTAGAGAAGCTTCGAGATCTCCCTTCTTTAGCTCCGCGTTGATCCGATCCACGTGACCTCTATCTCTCTCTCTCTCTCTCTCTCTCTCTCTCTCTCTCTCTCTCTCTCTCTCTCTCTCTCTCTCTCTCTCTCTTAGGGTTTCGATTTGATGCGATTTTGATTTGATTCTAATCGATTTGCTACGAATTTCTTGTTTAAAACGCGAATTCGATCAAAAATTTGCGGCTCGTTGGGTTAAATTATGGGGAATTTTAAATTTCTTCGGATTTTCCCCTAATTGGCGCCGTTTTCTTTAAATTCCTTTCCGTTTTATCAAGATTTTATGTAATTTCTTGCTTAATCGCGAATTTTTTATCGAATTTGCGATCTATTTCGCTAAATTATGCGAGTTTTCTTCGATTTATTCCTTAATTTCGACCGATCTTTTGATCAAATAATATTTCATCATTTTTTAAATTAATTTTTTTTCGATTTATTGGGGTATTAATTGTAATTTGCGATTTGGGAAATTAATTAGTAATTTTTTTTTAGATTTAATTATTCTTTAGGTTAAAAATTAAATGAACAGAGCCCCCTTTACTTCATGCATTTTTGAAATAGGTCACTCAACTTTTCTTTCTTTTTTCTTTTTTTTTATATTATAGCTCCCTCAACTTTTAATTTTTTAAAACTAAGTTATTAAATTTGATATAATTTTTAATGTAATGTAACTAAATATAAAAGTTTAAACAAAAAAGCATAGAAATTGAGGGTTCCATTTCAAACTGTTCTATAGTTAAGGGGCCTCTCCATAAAGTTCTTACTTTAGGTTTTTGGAAAGACTAAATTATAGAAAACCTCCCTGTCATATCCCGCTTTTCCACTTTACCTCCTGTCATTTAAAAGTCGACAATCTGTCCCCTCGTAATTACCGAATTGTGCAATAACCCTCCGCCGTCAGTTGACCATCAGTTTTTTTTGAAAATATATTTTCATATACCCAAAATATCCTTGGGAAATATTCCCTAAAAAAAAAAAAAAAACTTCGAAAAAAAAAGGAAGGGCATTTTCGTCAATTTACCATTTCTGTCAACGTCGTTGCCCCCTAAAGACAATTCGGTAATTACGAGGGGGCAGGTTGTCGACTTTTAAATGACAGGGGGTAAAGTGGAAAAGCAGGATATGACAGAAAGATTTTCTGTAATTTAGCCTTTTGGAAAAAATTAAATGATTTTAGTTAAAATTTTTATCAAATATATTAACAAATTACACCAAATTTAATAATTTTAAATACAATTTAGCAAATAAAACTAATCAATTAAGGGCCAATAACTAATAAAATAATGTCAAATTTGATGCATTCTTTTAGCATAGTTAACAATTAAAAACTCAAATAAAAAATTCACCATTTAGTTTATTTTCACTTTACTACCCTGTAGTTTAAATAATTATGCTTACATACTTTGTCATTTTATCTTTATTTGTTTTGAATATTTCTACGATAAAGTTAAGTCTAACTTCTTAAATTATACGGAGCAAAAGTGAAAATGCTGGTAAAGTGAAAATGAGCTAAACCACAAGGGGAAAAAATTAAAGTTTATCCTTAAAAAAGAAAAAGGGTAAAAATACACTAAAAGCATATAAACTATAGACCATTTTGAATCAGCTACTCTATCTTTCAAATTTTTCATTTTACTACCCAACATTTTAAATTATTTGATTCAAGTCAATCAAGAATATAAACTATGGACCATTTAAGTTAATTATTTATTGTAATTAGTTTATAGTTGCGAGAATTACATAAATTATATTAATTAAATTTTAAAAAATAAATAATACATTCAAAATTTAAAATTAAAATATCGTTGACCGAGTCAAATTAAATAAATTTAAAGGTGTTGGATAGTAAAATCAGAGGAAAACTTCAATCTGGGCCCCTTGTTATTTAAAGTGTCTCACTTTGCTACCCTAGCTTGCTTTTATTAAATTGATATATTTTACAAACCACATGATTGCTATATAAAAATATAGATTAGTAAAATGCTATAATTTGTCACTGTGGTATATAAATTGGCTAAAATCTATAAAATCTCCTTATAAAAATTTGATTTTTCACTTTCCCCTCTTTTGATTTTCAAAAACTAATATTTTAGCTTCTTACAATTTCAAAAAATATTTTCAAAAAATTACGATGTTAATAAGAAAGATGAAATGACTAAATTACCCTTGCTTATTATATAAAAAAAATTAATAATTTTTAATATATTTCTGTCATTTCAATAGTATTTTTCGTATAAATTATAAGAAAAGATGAAATGGTGATTGAACCCCGACGTAAAGGGACTAAATGCATTAAATTGAATTTTTGAAAATATAAAATATAAATTTTTGAAAATAAAAAAGAAAAGTAAAAAAATGAGTATTTATATAAGATTTTTCTATAATTTAGCGTTATAAATAATTAACTGCAGGTCCTAACAATGAGATAAAAAGTAAAACCCTAGGGCTGCGTTTGGTTCGGGGATAAGAAAAATTTAGTTATACCGGGGATAGGTATAAGTTATGGTATTAGCAGGAACTAGTGTAAATTTCTATTTGGTTGGGTTTAAGAGTTATACCGGGTATAAAGAAAATTGTGTTTGATAAGTTAAAGAGAAATAAGAAGAATAAAGATGATTAAAATTTTAATTTATGATTAAAATTTTACTGATATGATTTTAAATATTTATTTTAAAATATTTATTAAAAAAATTATTAAAATTTATATTTTACTTATATATAAAAAAATTTATCATATAATTTATTAAAATTATATAATAAATTTATTAAAAATTAAAGTTAACAATTTTAAAAGCTATAAAATTTAAAATTTAAAATTTAAAAATTTTATATGTTAAAAATTTTAATTTTAATTGTCTTAAATAATTAGTTAATTATCTAAATACTTAAATAATTAGTTAATAAAATAATTAAATTAATTAAAATATTGGATTAATTAAATAGTTAAAACAATAATTAAAATTATATTAATTTAATTAAACTTATTCTCAAATGGGAATAAGCCTTGTTCCAGGAAAAGGCTGGAATAGTAATTCCAGTTTTATACCAGCTTATTCCAAAAAGACGAGAACAGCTGTTCCAATCCGACCTTAATTACGTTTGGATATAACTAGGGGGGATAAGCCCTTATCCCTCCTAGTTCTCGTTAACAAAGGAGGCCTAGAGTAGTTTAGAGAAGTTCTTTACTTTGTTATAAAAAAATTACTTGGAAGTCGAGGGGTCTCTTTCAAAGCGTGCTATATTTGGAGGGGGGGGGGTCTGGTCTCTTTAACATTCTCCATTTTTAAATTCGTTTATAGGGAGCTGTATAAAATTAACCTGTATATTTATATATACAGGTGCGCGACTCATGGCGGCGGCGCCGAGTTCTGGAGGATACACCGGATTCTACATCTCTCTCGAGTACTTTAAGCTCGTGAAGGACACTTTCTCATATAGCAAGTTCAGAGATTTCTGCGCGGTACTCAACCTCCACAGCGCCGGCAGGTCTTTTCTGCGTAGTTACACTTTTGCTGTTCTTGTAATGACCCGACCTAGCCCGTATTTTATATACCAAATCATAATTCTTATTACACTTATGCTGTTCTTGTAACGACCCGACCTAGCCCGTATTTTATATACCAAATCACAATTCTTATTACACTTATGCTGTTCTTGTAACGACCCGACCCGGTCCGGGTCCAGTTTAGGTCTGACGTCCTCGTCAGTCCAAACACACACACAGTCTAAGATCACCAGGCGATGTAAGATTTGTATCCATAGCCCGTCATCTTGTCTTTCAGACCCTGACTGAGCCGAGACTCGTCATACACTTTCGGCTGGTTGTTGGCTCTGATACTAAATATAACGACCCGACCTACTAACAATAGTAACTCGGTGGGCTCAAACCACAGCCAAAAATACTTAAGCCCGATTATTATTACTAGTATTCATATATCTTATACACCAAATCACAATTTCATTCCTATTCGATGTGGGATTAATAGGGTGTCACAGTTCTGCAATTTTATTTCATGGGCGATTGGGCGATTGCTTATATGCTTCTGAAAAGTTTTCAACTGATATCTTATATGCCTTTCCATATTTCAGAAATATCTTATTAATCTCATTTTTATTCTTTTCATATATTTCTCTGTTATTTAAAAATACTCCTACCCATTAAGTTATCTCGAGTTAAATCGGAGTTAAATTTTTACCCGAGTTAAAAAAATTAAAATACTTATTTTGCCCTTAACTTGAGGGCAAATAAGAAGAAGTTAGTGATGGTAGAAGAATATATTTGAAAAAGCAAAAAATTAGAATACTTCTATTATTCTTTATTCAAAGGTAAATAAAAAAAATTTGTTACGGTAGAAGAGTATATTTGAAAGGACAAAATAGTAATTTTATAGAGATAACGACAGTTGCTAATCGTTCACCAGCGGAATTTAAATTTAGGGGTATATTTGAAAGAATTTGAAATGTTATATAAGCATTTTTAATATTAAATTTTTAAAAGGGATAAATAAGAAAGTCAAAAATTTATCTTAAAAATATATATTTAACATTCTAATTAAGTTCTTTCAAACATAACTAACGGTCAGTAACAACCGTTATCTCTATAAAATTACTGTTTTACCCTTTCATGTATATATTTCTACTATCACCGACTTTTTTTTTGTTTTATTCGGTCTTAAGTTAAAAGCAATAGAAGTATTTTAATTTTTGTTTTTTCAAATATACTCAAGTTAGGAAAAAAAAAGTATTTTAATTTTTTAATTCTAATAAATATTTAATCCGGGTTTGATCCAAAATAACTCAACGGGGGTAATTTTATATTTTACATAAAAAATAGGAGTAAATAAAATATTTTTGAAATATTGAGGGTAGGGATGTCAACGGTAGGATTCGGAATGGATTTTCAAAAATCTGAATCCGAACCCGAACCAGACTACCAAACCCGAATCCGAACCCGAATCCGACGGATTTTAAAAATTCATATCCAAATCCAAACTCGACCAAAAATTCAAAATCCGAAACCGAACCCAAACTCGAAAATCCAAACCCGAAACAATTAATTTTCTTTTTCTCTTACAATATTTCAAAATATATTATATTAAATTTAAAATTTTAAAATATAAATTTAAATATAATATTAAATATTTATATACACATATATTATATAATATAAAATTAATTCGGGTTCGGGTCGGATTCGGATTCGGATCGGATATAATCAAAATCTATATCCAAATTTAAATCCGTCGGGTTTTTATTTTTTATATTCATATCCGAATCCATATCCGTTTAACATCGGGTAAATTTATTCCGTTCGGATTCGGGTTCGAATAAAATTTTGGATATCCGTATCCGTTGACATCCCTAATTGAGGGGTGTATAAGATATTATCTCTTTATTTTATATTATATATTATTAGATAATGTAAAAATAATTATTTTAATTTCTCAAAAAGTTTAAACTACTCGGCTTGAAACGAGTAACAAATTAAAATTCTATGGCCAAAATATAATTTAAGAAATATTTTCAGTAGATTGCGAACGAAATGGCCAAATGATCTAAGAATAATTTGTTAATATATTTCTGTCACGTTTAAGGACGTTTTTCGGTATAAATTATAAGAAATGGAGGATGGGGGATAAATGCATCAACTTGTAATTCTGACACTATAATAAAATTAGGTTGTAGGGATATATATTTGTGATATTTTTGGGACATATTTTTGACATTACAAAAATATGTCGCTATACACCCTAGCGACGGCACATATAGCAACACTTATAATAAGTGTCGGTATTTTTGCTAGCGACACTTTTTTTAGATTTTAGAAATATTTAAAAGTGTCGCTATAGCATAATTTTGTTGTAGTGTGAAAGGATAAAATATAATTATTTTTGTTTTTGTTTTTGTTTTGGGGAATTACAGATTAAGCTTAAGGGGGGTGGTGCTGATGATGAAGGTGGTGCTCCGAGGGCACAAAGAGCTGCGCATGGGTTTCAACAAATTCCTGCCGGAGGGGTACGAGGTCGACGTCGAAGACGAGGAGCAGATCCCTCCTACACTCGAAGAAACGGATGCTCTTATCGAAAAGTTACAACAGGTACATTTTATATCTGCATATGTTAAATAATATGAAATAACTGTTGTTCTTTAAAAGCTTTTATTTTCACGCATAGGCTCGAGACTAAATGCTCTTTTTTCGCGTATGGTCTCGAGACTTTTTGGTACACCCATCACGTGGACTTAGATTAAATGGGAGGAAACCGCACATACTATCAAGCTCGTGAAGGACACTTTTCCACATAGCAAGTTTACTAGGTGGTTGGTTGAATAGTAAAAATTTTAGGGGACCACTATAATTCCTACCGCATATCTTTTCATCCAACAGCTGAAAATTTGATAGCACCAATTGTTTGGTGCTATCGAAAGTATTCTAGCCGGACTCATATATAGAATTAGGCTAGAATACTATCGATAGCACCAAGCCATTGGTGCTATCAAGTTTTTAGCCGTTGGATGAAAAGATATGCGGTTGGGATTATAGTGGTCTCCTAATATTTTTACTATTCAACCAAGCACCTAGTAAACTCTAGGGGACCACTATAATCCCAACCGCATATCTTTTCATCCAACGGCTAAAAACTTGATAGCACCAATTGTTTGATGCTATTGATAGTATTCTAGCCGGACTCTCTCTCTCTCTCTCTCTCTCTCTATATATATATATATATATATATATATATATATATATATAGAGAGAGAGAGAGAGAGAGAGAGAGAGAGAGAGAGAGAGTAGGAATTATATACTTTCAAAAGCACAAGTTCAAATATACTTGCGAATTTTTTACCATTGAATTTGTATTGAAATTTGTGCTATTGTAAAGCCAACTAAAGAGAGAGAAACTACAACATAAATTTCAATGCAAATTCAATGATAAAAAATTTTACAAGTATAGTTGAATTTGTGCTTTTGAAAGTATACAAGCTCTATTATATATATATATATATATATATATATATATATATATATATATATATATATATATATATATATATATATATATATATATATATATATATATATATATATATATATATATATATATATAGGGTTACTATAATTTTATGAGTATAGATCCCTTCGTACTCATAAGTTGTTTTTGATGATGGAGCTTCCAAATCGACGATCCATATCGTTAAATGTGCTCTAGTACACTTTAAATTTCTAGAAAATAAATTTTATAATTTTTTAAAATTACAATAACGTCAATCAAGTGAGTATAAAATGAACGGTCAAAATCGAATGACTTCCTAAAAATAGAGGATTGGATTTTATAATTTAAGATCGGAGTTATAGATCTCTATCTAGATAGTGAATATAATTTTTTTTTATCAAAAATCTCGCCTATTTCGATTCTTTTACACCGTTAAATTAATAAGAATTCTATACCGGCCGTTAAAAATTATCAATTTTGAGTTCTTTTTTATCGGAAGGTAAATGATGTCGAAAAATTATAAAATTCAGTTTCTAAAAATTTTAAATGTTATAAATCATATTTAACGATATGGATCGTCGATTCAGAAACTCTATCATCGAAAGTAATTTATAAGTATGAAGTTGATCATACTCATAAGAGTATAGTAGCCGGACTTACACACACACAAACACGCACAAAAATGCACGCATACATAAAAACACACAGAACTTACATGAAATATGGATCATTCTTGCGTAGTCGATCGACTATCTAACCTTTTTGAAATTTGATTTTACTTTTCAATTTCGAAAACCGCATTTTCAGTTTGGTATCCAACGGTTTGAATTGTTTTACTTTTCTATTTTACGGTTTCACTTTTATCTCGCTGTTCAGACCTGCAGTTGAATATGGCACTAAACTGATATACTTTACAAACTACGGGACGACTGTACGAAAATATCGGTCGGTAAAGAATACTGCAATTTGCCACCCTATGGTTTGCAAAATATATTAATATACTACCATGGGGTAGCAAAGTGAAATGTTTCGAACCATACGGTACCAAAATTGAAATTGCGCTAAACCATAAGGGGGCAAATTAAAGTTTTTTCTTTATACTTTGAATACGTCGTTTATCTATAAATTCATCAAAATAAGCAATTAGCTATAAATGCATTTGTTTGTTTCGATGGAAGTGGAAATTATGAGTTCCAGGTAAACAAACAAACAAACTACGCATAGATATTTGGGCGCGTCGATCTCATTTCGAGCAAAAATTCTGGCTAACGGTGTCGTAATTTTGCAGGTTCCATGGAACATTACCGACGACGACGATTTGTTAGAGGAATATATAAAATTCTTGCCCCACTGTATGCTGGCTATTCGAAATGACGTTCCTCCCCTTCCCGAGAGAGTCGAAACGACTGGCGGTGGCGACGACGACGGCGACGGAGGATTCATCGTACCTTTTGAGTACATCAAGCTCGTGAAGGACACTTTTCCACATAGCAAGTACTTGGATTTCCATGTGATACTCGAATTCCACAAAATCAACAGGTATTTTCTGCGTAATTGCATTTAATTGTTCTGTAATTTTATTTTATTTTATACGCCATTTTAAGAAAAGTTTGAAACGCACAACAAATTAAGATTTGAGAATCAAAGTACCAAAGTATCGCGCACTTTGTAGTTTGAGCATTAAAAGTGCAATTTAGCTAAAATAAAAAAAAATAGTTTGTCCTCTTACAATTTTAGAAATATTTTCAGGATATTAATTACGGCGTTGATGGAGAGGACGAAATGACCAAATGGTCTAAGAATAATTTTTTAATATATTTTTTGTTATGTTTAAAGATATTTTTCGATATAAATTATAAGAAACAAACGAAATAGTAACGAAACTCTGCCGTAATATATAGAGATAATTGCCTGTGTATCCCTGAAATCTGAAAAAATATCTGATTTATCCCTCTTATTTTTTTCTTTCCAATATACTCTTCATACGTTCCACCGTTATTAAAAATACCCCTACCGTTTTCTTTTGTTAAGTTAACTAGGGTTAAACTAAAGTTAAATAATAATCGGAGTTGAAAACTATCAGATATACCTATTTTGTCCCTATCTACCAAAACTATTGAAAATTTTAAGGGTACATAAGAAAAGTTAGTTATGGTAGAAGGGTATATTTGAAAGGGCAAAATGATAATTTCACACATATAACGGCAGCTCCAAACGGTACACTAACAGAGTTTAACTTCAGGGGTATTTTAGAAAGAAGTTGGAACATAACAAGGGTAGTTTTAATATTAGCCTTCTAAAAAGGGTAAATCTAAAAACAGAAAAATTTTTAGGAGTATATAGAAAATTGCCCCTAATATATATGTATATATTTTTTTTTTCTCTTGAATTATAGATTAAGCTTAAGGGGGCTGGTGCTGAGGATGAAGGTGCTGCTGCGCGGGCACAAAGAGCTACGCCTGGGTCTGAACAAATACCTGCCTGAGGGGTATCGGGTCGACGTCGAAGACGAGGAGAGCCGCCGCCCTACACCTCAAGAAGCGGGAGCTCTCCTCTCGAAGATAGAGGTATTTATATATAGAGTACGTCTCCTATACTTTCAAAAGTACGGAGATATTCGTGCTTGTAAATTATTATCTATGATGGGACATCTGATTCGACGATCGGCTCCGTTAGATATGATCTATATTAATAGAACTATTTGGAAACCAAATTTTATAATTTTTTAACATTATTCACGAAGTGATCCAAGGGTCTCAAAAATAACTATTTCAACAGTCGATGTGATACGTCTGTTAATTCAACTGTTTAGAACAGTTCGAATTGCGTGAAACCTTAATAGGAAATTCAACTTAAGATTAAAAGTAAGATCAAAACTTTCGATTTGAAATTTAAGTTTTTTGTCGCTATTTTTTATAAAATTTTTATTTTTAGCCGTTTATTTTGCGGTTATTCGTTCACTAGGCAAACGAAGTAAAAAAAAAAATTATGAAATTTGGTTTCTAGATAGTTCCAACAGTGTAGATCATGTCTAATGAAATCGATCGTCGAACTCGATGTCCAATCATTGAAAATAATTTACAACTACGGAGGCCCCTGTACTTTCGAAAGCATAGTAGCCTAGCTCTTGATTGTATAGTAGTCTAATTATATATAAATATATAGAGTCTGACTACTATACTTGTACAAGTATCAAGCAATTGGTGCTTATAGTTTTCTACCGTTAGATCTTACCCTTTGACTAATTTCATTTCTTAAATCATTCTATTTCACCAACCACTTATTTAACCCAAAGAGCCAACTATCATCCCAACCACACATCTTTTCATCCAAGGGTTCAAAAGTTACAAGCACCGATAACTTGGTACTTTTAAAAATATAGGAGCTCAATTCTCTCTCTCTCTCTCTCTCGCTCTATATATATATATATATATATATATATATATATATATATATAATATATATATATATATATATATATATATATATATATAGTCCGGCTACTGTGCTTGTACAAGCACCAAATAATTGGTGCTTGTAAGTTTTCTACCGTTAGATCTAACCCTTTGATTAATTCTATCTCTTAGATCATACTATTCCACGAACCACCAACTAAACCCAAAGGGCCCACCATCATCATAACCGCACATTTCTATATCCAAGGATAAAAAATTCACAAACACAAATAATTTGGTACTTTTACAAACATAGAAGCTCAATTCATATATATATATATATATATATATATATATATATATAGCTTATATATAAATTTCGACTACTATTCTAGCACCAAGCACTTGGTGCTAGCAAGTTTTCTGTCGTTAGATCTACTTCTTTAATCATACTATTTTCTCAACTACCCACTAAATTTTAGGGGTCTACTATTATTCCAACCGCACATCTCATAATCCAAAAATCAAAACCTTAATATATATATAATAAGTAAATAAATATATAGGATAATTTTTTTTATGCCTCTGAAAAGTTGTGAAATTTACTATGTACTAAGATTTCAAATATGTTCTTTACTATATACCAAGCATTTTAAATATGTTCTTGATAAGATTTTTTTTTTTTTTTTTATATATACCCTTATTTTTAGTGTTTTTCATAATATATTTGAAAGAATGTGGGTTTATGTATATTTGAGACGATAATTTTTTCATGGGTAGATATAAAAGTGGGTTTGAACTTGAGAGAGAGAGAGAGAGAGAGAGAGAGAGAGAGAGAGAGAGAGATAGAGAGAGAGAGAGAGAGAGAGAGAGAGAGAGAGAGAGAGAGAGAGAGAGAGAGAGATGGGCTGGAATACTAACGGACGTTAACAAACGGGCTCTGTTGCTATCGATATGTTTTCGATGATGGAGCCTCCGAATCGACGATCAGCACCGTTGAATATAATATAGACCACCGTCAATATCCGTTAGAATAATATAGTTAACCATAAGTTAAATATTTAACCATAAGTTAACTATAAGTTAAATAACTTCTCCACTGGTTACTTCGAAGTGACCAGTAAAATTCATCCCACCGCAAGATGGGTGGGGTGTAAGATGTACACCAAATTTCGGATGTACAAAAAGTATTTTCCTTTAATATATATGATATTCGATATAAATACTTTCGGTAAACCTATCAAATAGTATATATATATATATATATATATATATATATATATATATATATATATATATATATATATATATTCTTAAAAGATTGAATAGTAAAAAAACAAAATTTTAGAATACTGGGTAGTGGATTCAAAATTTGATTCAAAATTTAATTTATCCAAAAATATATAATTAATCTTAATTGATTTATTTATTTATTTTTTTTATTTTTTTTTTCTTGTAGGATCGGTTCGTAGAGTCTCAATTCAGATTCTTCTTAAAGACTTATGAACAATTTACGTCGTCTCCGGGACCCCTCACCTTTGACATTTGCAGATTGGTACCCCTATTTTTCTTTAATTTGCTTGCTTATTTTTTTTGCGCAAAATTTTAATCCTAAAAGTTGAAAGAAGCAAAGTAATTTTTTATATAAATTCTCGAAATGTCGTAATCATCAGACGGCAATTTAACGGGGCGTTTGTGGGAGAAGCTCATTTTGAACGAAAGTTCTAGCTAACGGGGCGGTCGTGATTTTGCAGTTTTCATTGAATCTTACCGACCACGATGATTTGTTCGAGGAATTTATAAAATTCTTGCCCCCTGACATGCTGGCAATTCGAGAAGTCGTTCCTCCTCCCCTTCCCGTGAGGTTCGAAATGACTGACGAGAGTGCTGGGCCGGCAGAAACATAATGGACGAGAATAAGGAGAAAAAAAAGAAGCAACATAGTGGATGATAAATATATAGGGACTGAAAAGGGGCTTTGAATAATTCTTAGATTTGTTGGGGTGTGTGGTGGAATTAGGGGTGTGTTTTGTACAGTTATGTCCCTTCAAAGTGTCATAATCACAAATTAGACCCTTGGCTTAATAAAATTGGCCTTGGCACAAGCCACATAGAATGGATCCAACAGTTTGGGTCACCAATTTTTCTTTTTTGTCCCCAAAAGGTTTAAATTTGAATTTAAGTTCAGTCTAAAAAGTTTTATGCTCACAATATAATGATTAATTCGGGGACTAAATTATCAATTTTTTTTTTTTACATAAAATTAAGATTTCGTACGAATTTCTATGTAAAAAATAATTTATAGCTCATGCATCTATCTTGAAATTAAAATTTAATTCGATAAATATGATTACTACTATTTAAATAATTTATTTATAAAATATAGTTTTAAATATACAATTATTTAAAATAATTGATGGTTAAAATTTGACAACTAAAATCTAATTTAATAAATATGTTCTGTATCACTTAGGTATCGTTTGGTAACGAAATAAGCCAGAACTAGCTATTCTGGGGATAGGTATAAAGTACGGAACAAGAGCGAAAAAACGTTTGGTTCGATTCCAGGGATAAGAGATTTTGTGTTTGGTATGAGAATGAGGAATAAGAAGAATAAAGAGGTTGTGATGATGAGAGTGTATTGGGAAGGAAAAGAAAGAGAGGAGAGAGAGGGATTTGTGATGATGAGAGTATATTGGAAAGGAAAAAAGAGAAAGGAGAGAGAGGGATTTGTGATGATGAGAGTGTATTGGAAAGAGAAAAATGAGGGGAGGAGGGATAATTTGGTAAAAAAAAAAAATTATAAAATAATAGGTAAGAACTGTTGTTCCAGCTTATTCTGCTTGTACTAGAACTACTTTACCGAATAATTTTTGGTGCGTTTGGTACAATAAGGAGGATAAACCTCTTATTCCCTGTTCTAGCCCCGAAACAAACGGTGCCTTAGAGAACGCGGGCCTACTTACAAAAAAAAAGAATCAGGTGATTTAGAAATATATTACTTAGGCAACAAAGAAATTTGGTGTATATCTGACATCATACCCATTTTGAGGTGAGGTAAATTTTACTGATCACTTTGAAGTGACAAGTGGAGAAGTCTCCATCCCTGAATGGATGGGGTGTACATCCCCCCATTCTGAGATAGGTAAGGTGAATTTTACTGATCATTTTGAAGTGACCAATGAAGAAGTCTCCATTCCTGAATGGATGGGGTGTACATCATACATCCGATTTCTGGTGTACAGATTTAAATTTTTTTTAAAAAAAAGACAAAATTTCAAATCTCCCCATATGATTTATTTATTTATTTACTTTACCAGATAAAGGGCTTTTTGGTCATTTCATCTCTTTACATCCCCCATTCTGAGGTGGGTAAGGTGAATTTTACTGATCATTTTGAAGTGACCAATGAAGAAATTTCCATCCCTGAATGGAAGGGTGTACAGATTTTAAAAATTTTTTTAAAAAAAGACTAAATTTCAAATCTCCCCATATGATTTAATTTTTTTTTTACTTTGCCAGATAAAGGGCTTTTTGGTCATTTCATCTCTTATGTATATAAAATGAGCAATACTATCCGTACACTTAGAAATGGGTATATGATGTACACCCCACTCTTTCAAGGGTGGGATGAATTTCATCGATGATATACACCCCATTTGGGATGTACAAGTAGTATTTTTCATATAAAATTTTTGATTTTTTAATTTATTCTTTTTAGAAAACTAATATTAAAAATACTCCTTTAACATTTCAAGTTCTTTCAAATATAATTGAGAGTTAAATTCTATTAGTGAATTATTAGCAACTGCAGTTATCTGTATAAAATTACTATTTTACTCTTTTAAATATATCCTTCTACCATAATCAAATTTTCTTATTTGTCCTTACGTTAGAAACAATAAAAGTATTTTAATTTTTTATTTTTTCAAATATATATTTCTATCGTCAACAACTTTTCTTATTTGCGGTTAAGTTGAGGGCAAAGTAGGTATTTTAATTTTTTTAAAATTTGATAAAAAATTTGGGTATTTTTGAATAACGAAAAAGTACATGAAAAGTATATTTGAAAAAAAAAAAAAAAAAAAAAAGGTTAATAAGGTATTTCTAAAATATTGAAGGGAATATAACATATTATAACTCTATGTATATTATATATATATATATATATATATATATATATATATATATATATATATCCATCTCTCTCTCTCTCTCTCTCTCTCTCTCTCTCTCTCTCTCCTTTTTTTTTCCTTTTTTTTCTTTTTTTTTGTTCCCGCTCTCTTTTTCTCTCTAAACCTCCTCTCTCTCTCTCTCTCTCTCTCTCTCTCTCTCTCTCTCTCTCTCTCTCTAGAGATCCACCATTGGATCCGAATCGGACGGTTTTAATTAAAGAAAGGTTCAAATCTGCAGCTTAGAAGAACTTCTTCTTCTTCTTCTTCTTCTTCATCAGGTACTCTCTCTCTCTCTCTAAACAATAAATTTTTATATTTTATTTTCAAAATGATATATTTTCTCTAAATTAATGCGTTTTCTATAATTTCTTTACTCTTTTTTTTTCATTAATTTGCGTGCTTGGTATCTTAATTTATTGTGTGAAAGAAATGTACACGAATACGAATAGTGGGGATTTAGTTTTAGCCAAAGTCGGCAACCAAGATGATCACGTCGCCGACTTCTTCTTTCCAAACCCTTTTTTCTTTTACCCATTCTCGGCTTTGACTCAAATAGTTAAAGTCGGCACCGAGGATGGCCTTGTTGCCGAATTCTATACTCAGGCCAAATCTTTGATTCCTCCATGCTTTTTTTTTTTTTTTCTTTTCATTTCATTAATTTTTTGCGCGTGATTCGTTTACGTGCTCACGAAATTTAGGATTTGCGATGCTTTAGTTGAATTCGGTGATGGAGATGGTCTCGTTCTCGTCGTCGACATCTAAATCAAACCCCTTTTTTTCATCTTCCATTTTTTTATCTTAATATTTTTTGCGCTTTATTATCTTATTATTAGTAAAAAAATTAATGATTTGTAGGATTTAGTTAAAGTCGGCAAATTAGATGGCCTCTTTGCCGACATTCTAAATTATGACCCACCCTTGCTTTGTTTTTTTTTTAGTTCTCACTTTGAATTTTTGTTCGAAAAATTCAAAATTTATTTTTTTTATCTCAACTATGAATTATTTTGATTCGAAAACTTGATCTTTGAAAAATTTAATTTTTTTGATTTAAGTAATTTGATGATTATTCAGACACAAAATATAAGCTAATTGTATATTTTAATAAATTTATAGTTACGTGAATTACATAAAATATATTAACACAAACGGCTCATTCAAATATTAAAATTAAAGGGTCAGTAACCAGCTAAAATAAAATAAATTAAAATATTAGATATTAAAATTAAAATTTTTAAAGGTCATATAGTTAAAAATCATGGGATAATATCTTTATATGTCCTTTAAAATTTTAAAAATATTTTATTTATCCCTTGGAGGAGCAAAATATCCTTCTTGATTTAAAAAAATCCTTCAAATATCCTCTTTTTTTTTTTCTATGTTTTACTAATGAGGTTTGATTTTAGAAGGGTATTTTGATAATTTCAAGACATTTAAAAATTTGAAAAGTAGTGAGAGGTAAATAAATCAAAATGTATGATAGTTGAGGTGTGGTTTTTACATTTAAAATTTAAAATTTAAGATTTGAATTCAAAATCAGAATCAGATTTTAAATTGCAGGTCTTAGCTGTTCTGATTTTGGATCTCTAAAATTAGAAAATCACTAATTTCAAAATTATAATCAAAATTAAATTTTAAGTAAATATTTACCTAATTCTTTATTTAAGAAAATTTCACTTTTGGCCCTAAAATTACTTTTCAAAATTTACGCCAAACACTCAGCTAATTTTTGTGCAATATGTGGGGTATAAGGGGGTTTCAATCGAACTCGGCGACGGTGATGGCATCGTCGCCGACTCCTAAACACGGTGCGCTAATTTTTGTGCAATATGTGGGGTACAGGGGGTTTCAATTGAACTCGGCGACGGAGATGACATCGTCGCCGACTCCTAAACACGGTGCAAAGATCACGTACGAGGATGCGTTGGCCTATACGCGCCTCGTGGACGACACGTTCAGGGGCCCAAAGTACGAGGAGTTCGTTGAAATTTTAGACGAGTTCGGGGGCAAAAAGGTAATTTTACTTTCTCTCTTTTTAATTTTTTTTTTCTAATTATTATTATTCTTTTTGAGTTTTATTTTAATTTATTTTCTTAAATAATATTTGAATATTACATTTTTTTTTGTTAGAAAAATATTTAATGACTATTTTCAAGAAAATATATATATATTTTTTTAGATTTTATGCAAAATTAGTATTTTCGTTTTCCTAAAAAAAAGTTGGAAAAAAAAATAAAAAACATTAATTTTCTATGAAATTTGGTCAAAAGTGTTTTTTTTAAATTTTAAATTTTTTTATTTTGAATCAAATGGATGGAAAATTAGAAAATAGATTTTCTATTAAAAAAAAAAAAAATTCTTGGAATGTCCTTTTCATATTTTTTTTAGGACTATTTACAAAAAAAAGGCTAAAATACATCAGACCTTCGTGTAAATATCTAATTTTTTTTAATTTTTTTCTTTGACTTTAAAAAAATCTATATTTTACCCTTTTAAAATTTTAAAAATATTTTTAAAAAATTACTGCGTTAAGAAAAAAGATGAAATGACCAAATTACCATTTCTTATTCTATAATTTTTTTTAATATATTTTTATCATTTTAAAGATATTTTCGGTATAAATTATAAAAACGGAACGGAATCCTAAGCTAAAAGTTTAAGGATAAAATATAAATTCATCGAAATCATGAAGATAATATGAAAAAAATAAATATTTATATAGTTTTTTTGTAATTTAGCTTTTAAAAAATACAATAATATTTTAAGAAATTTTTTTTTCTAATTATTATGTTTTTAAGGTGATTCTTAGGATTTCTAAAAATAGTTTTATTTTTTATTATTATTATTATTTTACAGGATTACCCTTGATGGGCTAGTGACTAGGATGAAGGTGTTGTTCAAAGGGCATGAAGAGCTAATTTTGGGTTTAATTACATTTTTACCCCCAGGGTGTGAGCTCAAGTTAAAAGAGGGGAAAAGGGGTTGGCCTACAACTCAAGGGTCCCTTCATTTTCTTAATAAGATCAAGGTATATAAGATATTTTTCGTTGACCAAAATGCCCCTATTAATTTTTAAAATTATCTTCAACTATTAATAGCTTAGAAAGGTATTTTTGTAATTTTAGAATAAATTTAGAAATTTTGAGTAGTAGTTAGGATTAATATATATGAGGTAAAAAAAAAAAAAAAAAAACTTGAATTTACTCTATCGCTTAGCTAGAGTTGTAAATGCATCGAACAAGAACTGGCTCGTAAAAATATCTGGCTGAAAAATTCAGTTCGTATTCGACTTGTTTATTAACAAGCCGAACATGAGCCGGCTCACGAACAACAACAATAGAATTTAGAGCTTAGAAGGATATTTTGGTAATTTTAGAATAAATTTAAAAATTTTGAATAGTAGTTAGGATTAATATATATGAGCCAAATTTTTTTTAAAAAAAACTCGAATTTACTCTCTTGCTTAGCTAGGGTTGTAAACGTGTCGAACACGAGCCAGCTCGTTAAAATATCGGGCTGAAAATTTTAGCTCGTTTTCAGCTTGTTTATTAATGAGCTCAACATGAAATGGCTCACAAACAACAACAATAGAATTCAGAGCTTAGAAGGATATTTTGGTAATTTTAGAATAAATTTAAAAATTTTGAATAGTAGTTAGGATTAATATATATGAGCCAATTTTTTTTAAAAAAAAACTCGAATTTACTCTCCCGCTTAGCTGGCGTTGTAAACGTGTCGAACACGAGCCAGCTCGTTAAAATATCGGACTGAAAAATTTAGCTCGTTTTCAGCTTGTTTATTAATGAGCTCAACATGAAATGGCTCACGAACAACAATAGAATTTAGAGTTTAGAAAAATATTTTGATAATTTCAGAATAAATTAAAAAATTTTGAGAGTAGTTAGAATTAATATATGAGCAATGCTACATGTACACCCCGAAGGGGTGTACATCATACATCTCCACCATTTTAATGGTGGCGATATTTTTTACGGGTCACATCAAGTGACCCATCATCACACCCCCACCCTTAGATGGGTGGAGGTGTGAGATGTACACCCTTTACGGGTGTATACATAGCATTTTCCTTAATATATATGAGCCAAAAAAAAAAAAACTCTCTCGCTTAGCTTAGGGTTGTAAATGCGTCAAACATGAGTTGACTCGTTAAAATATCGGACTGAAAAATTCAGCTCGTGATGGATTTGTTTATTAACGAGCCGAACATGAGCTGGTTCACGAACAACAAGTTGGATTGTCAGCTCTACTGCTGAGTATAGGGGTGGCAATCCAGCTCGCTGTTCGCGAGTCAGCTCGTGTTCGGCTCGAAATGAGCTCAAGATCGAATCGCTCGTTTAGTAAACGAGCCGAACACGAAACGAGCCGAACACGAGTTGGGATTAGCTCGTTCGTGTTCGGCTCGATAACAGCTTGAATATATATATATATATATATATATATATATATATATATATATATATATATATATATATATATATATATATATATATATATATATATATATATATATATATATATTCGAGCGGTTATCGAGCCGAACACGAGCGAGCAGACCCCAGCTCGTGATCGGCTCGTTTATTAAACGAGCTGAAAAATTCGGCTCGTGTTCGACTCGTTTACTAAACGAACGATTCAATCTCGAGCTCATTTCAAACCGAACACGAGCTGAATTGCCATCCCTACTCCATAATACAATCAATACGCGAATTTAGAAAAATAAAGGTACCTCTTTGTAAAGCTCACGGAGTGACTTGGTAGGGTTTTTCTTATATGCTTTTATAGCATCTAAAAATTTCTTATAAACATCCTTCTCTTTGTCGAAACAATCCTGCGTACCAACAAAATTAAAAGTAAAAAAATAAATAGAATGTATATATAGATAGTCCCCGTACTATTCGGATATTGCAGCTCACTCCTTAAACTACGATAGATGACCCCTTCGACTTTTCAAAAATTACACAAAGGTTCCTATTAATGGTATAGCAAGCATTAAAAAATTACAAATTTCAGGAGCCAAAAGTGATTTTTCCGAATCTTAACGAGTCGAATACGAGATTAGTCGACTCATTCTTGTTCGGCTCAATATACCTCGAACATATATTTATATATAAATATTTATTCAGCAAGGGATGTCAATGAGCCGAACACGAGCGAGCTGGGGTCGGCTCGTGTTCGGCTCGTTTAATAAACGAGCCGAACACGAGCTGACTCGTTTAAATATCGAGCTGAAAAATTCGGCTCGTGTTCGGCTCGTTTATTAACGAGCCGAACACGAGCTGGCTCGCGAACAACAAGTTTGATTTTCATTCCTACTATTAAGTATAAAATTTTAAAAAAATTAAAATTTTAAAATTTTAATCTAATAATTAAAATTCATAAAAAATTAATGGCTTAAAATCTAAATAGTAATATATATATATATATATATATATATATATATATATATATATATATATATATATATATATATATATATATATATATATATATATATATATATATATATATATATATATATATATTGCTATTTAGATTTTAGACTATTAATTTTTTGTCAATTTTAATTATTAGATTAAAATTTTAATTTTTTAATTTTTTTTTAATTTTACACTTAATAGTAGGAATGAAAGCGCGGCCCACTCTCGGCCCAGTCGGCGTCTGTTTCTTCCCTTGCCACCCGTAGAAGCCTCCGACTCGCCTCCAAGCTCAACGGTTTTAAGCTCCCTTCTCTGAAGAAAGCGCAGGCCCTGAGGTGCAAGAAGCTCGGCTTCATCTCTTCCCCGAGGCGGGTGGACGCTGCTCCGCCCCCACCTGTAGCGGCCCCCGCCCCCCCTGGCCGTGTGCTTGATCTCCATGGGACCGTGCGGCAGTCTTCACCCTCGGCGGCTTCTGGTGGGCGCTCGGCGGGGTCTGGTACAGAGCGGACCCCCGCTGTTCCTCTCTCTGCGGATGAAGTTTCTCGCATCAAGGCCTCCTGCGGCATTTTGGATGTTGAGGTACGCTCTTCTCCCGTCCCCTCGGGTCCGAGTGTGGTGCTGGCGTGCCCCGCGCCGGGCCGTGCGGGCAGACTGTAAGCTCGGTGGGGCTGGTGCAGTCGGTTGGTGGTTTTCTACTGGTGGATTTTTTGGGTGTACTTGTTTTGCTTTATGGCTAGGAATCGTACCTTCCGCTTTCTTTCTTGGAATGTCCGCGGGCTCAATGACCCGAGCAAATGTTCGTCTATTTTCGCTTTGATCCGGAATGCCAAATGTTGTGTAGCCAGTTTTCAAGAAACTAAGTTGGCTAACATCTCGGCGATGAAGCTGCGATCCTTCTGTGGGTTCTCACTGACTGCTTTTCGCTCCCTGGATGCTTTGGGGACTAGAGGTGGCCTCCTCACGGCTTGGAACCCGTCTCTCTTCGATTGCCTTGCCGACTGGAGAGGGGTTTTCTCGCTGAACGTTCTTCTGTGTAGGAAAGCTGATGGTTGCGTCCTGCTGATTTCTAACTTTTACGACCCGACGTGCGCTAACCAGAGGGCGGGTTTCTTCTCGGAGATCCAGGCAATTAGTGAGGTGGCACCTGAGGTATGGTTAGGCATGGGCGACTTCAACGTTCTGTTCTCCATCCAGGATAAGAATGGGGTGCCTTCGAATGTAGCTGAGATTCTCCGCTTCAGGGAGGTTATTAATGAGGTTGGCTTGTTTGATCTGCCTCTCTTGAATCGTTCTTTCACCTGGACTAACGGCAGGTCTTCTCCGACTCTCGAGCGCCTGGATCGGGCTTTCATATCCCAGGGTTGGCTTTCCTCTTTTCCGAGCTCTTCCCTGAGGGCGCTTCCTAGACCGCGGTCTGATCATTGTCCGATTCTTGTCTCGGCCTCTTCTTACATTCCGTCGGCTTCCCTCTTTCGCTTTGAATCCTTCTGGTCTCGTCTTCCGGCCTTCTCTAGCACTGTGAGCAATGCTTGGAGCTCGGTGTCCGGGGTCTCTGATCCTCTGACTCGCTTCACGGCTAAGCTCTCGGTTACCCAGAGGACCCTGAAGTCTTGGGGTGCGGGTCTTTCTTCGGGGATCAAGTTGCAGAGGGAGAGTTGCTTACGGTGGATCGAGTGGCTTGACAGAGCTGAAGAGTGCAGGCCCCTCAATGGCTTGGAATGCACCTTGCGGCCGCAGCTCAAGATGCGTTATGAAGAGCTCTGTTTACTGGAGGAGATGAAATGGAGACAGAGGTCGCGTGTGCAATGGCTGAAGGCGGGGGATTCCAACACCAATTTCTTCCATCGCCGAGCGAACTGTCGACGAACCTCTAATCATATCTCCATTATCTCCGATGGTACCTCCTCTCTCTCGTCTCCTGCGGATATCGCTAATCATTTTCACAGCTATTTCCGCAATCAGTTGGGTGTGAAGTACACTCCGTCGGCCTCGATTAACCTTCACCTTCTGTTTGGGGATGTTGGGCCGGACCTGGAATTCCTGCAGGCCCCGTTCACCTTGGAGGAGGTGTCTTCGGCGGTGTTTTCGTCTCCTCCTGAGAAAGCACCGGGGCCTGATGGCTTTCCGATGTTTTTTTATCAGCTTTTTTGGGGCATCATTAAGGAGGATGTTATGGGGGTCTTTGAGGGGTTCTTCTCTGGCACGATTACCTTGGAGTCTGTTAACAAGAGTTGGATCTGTCTCATTCCGAAGAAACCAGTTTTCTTGACGGCGCGTGACCTACGGCCTATTAGTCTTGTTCACAGTCTGTCGAAGGTGCTGGCAGCCAGATTGCAGAAATGCGTTCACTCTCTTATTAATTCGTGCCAGACAGCCTTTATCAAAGGACGACATATTCTGGACAACTTCCTGTGCGCCCACTTTCTGGTGCATCACTTGCATTCTTCCAAGATAAAGGCTGCCGTCCTGAAACTGGATTTCGAAAGAGCATTTGATAATGTCAATTGGAGCTTTCTTTTGGACATTCTGGAGGCTAGAGGGTTTGGTGATCGTTGGATCAGTTGGATCAAGGGATTGTTATCCTCAGCTTCGACTTCGGTATTACTGAACGGTGTACCGGGTACTTCTTTCAGCTGCAAGAGAGGTTTGCGCCAAGGGGATCCTCTCTCACCTCTTCTTTTCATCTTGTGTGTCGATGTGCTTTTCAGAATGATCCAGGCGGCGGTGGATGCTGATCTCCTACCGGCAGTGGAGCTGGGGGATCAAAAGTTCCACTCCCTCCAATATGCGGACGATTTACTGATCTTCTTCGATGGCACTTTGGAGTCGGCTGCAGTTCTGAAGGTGATTCTGGATGGTTTTTCTGCTAGCTCAGGACTTAGGATCAACTTCGGGAAGAGCTCTCTTTCTCCTATCAACCTTTCGTCCGAGCTGGCGGATTCGTTGGGTGTCTCCCTTGGGTGCCCTTTAAAGGAGTTCCCCCTCTCTTATCTGGGTCTCCCCCTCTCTCCGAGGAAACTGCGCATTGTGGATTTCGCTCCTTTGATCGAGAAGCTCGACTGCAGGTTGGCCGGGTGGAAGGGTGCCTTGCTCTCTCGTGGGGGTAGATTGGTCTTGCTGAACTCGGTACTGTCTGGAATCCCCGCCTATTTCTGTTCGGTGTTCCGACTACCGGCCGGGGTGATCGCGGCAATCGACAAAATTAGGAGAGGTTTTTTCTGGAGGGGGAAGAAGCTTACCAACGGTTTTCACTGCCTGGTGAAATGGGGAGTCGTTTGTAGACCCAAACGGCTTGGCGGGATGGGTGTGCGTCAACTGCAGGCGGCCAACTCGGCGCTCTTGATGAAGGCCATGTGGAATTTTTTCAACTCTCCATCGACACCTTGGGTGCGGGTCATCCGGGCCAAGCACTATAGACGCAGACCCCCGGCGATCGCCGGTGGGTTCCCCGCTGGGTGCTCTCCGGTATGGAAGGATTTGCTGAGGCTGGCCCCCCCATTCTTCTCGTCTGTTAATTTTCATCTGGGTAATGGTCAATCCACCCCTTTTTGGACTTCTAGATGGTTGGGGGAGTCGGCCCCCATGACTCTCCTTCCTAATCTGTTTGCGGTGGCGAGGTTCAAGCATTTGTCCGTCTGTTCGATGATGTCTAGATTCTCCCCTGGTTGGGACTCCGCCTTCTTCCAACCCCTAACCTTAGCGGAGCACCGGGAAGTTCTACAGCTGAGGGCGTTGGTCAACAATTACACGCTGTCGAACACCCCCGACTCGTTGATTTGGCGTTGGAATTTATATGGCCGGTTCTCTACCCGGAATGCCTATTATTTTTTGGTCTTTGGTGGAGTTAAGGACAGCAAACTGCAGTTCTTGTGGGGAGTCAAGGCACCCCTCCGGGTGAGAATCTTTCTCTGGTTGGCGGCTCGAGATCGTGTTCTCACAGCGGATACGCTGGCCCGGCGGGGTTGGATCGGCCCATCTATGTGTGTGCTCTGCTCGAGGTCCGGCGAAAATCTGGAGCATCTACTGTTTTCCTGCGCCTTCGCTTTAGCCTTCTGGAACCGTCTTCTGAGGCGGTTTGGGTTCATCTCGGCTAGCGGACCTCTATCTTCGAGCGATCTGGTCTCTAGATGGTGCACTCTTAGATCCCTTCTATCAGGACGCCCCAGAGCCGTTTTTGATCAGTGCTTCGCGGCCGCCTGTTGGGGGATCTGGAAAGAAAGGAATGCACGGCTGTTCAACAACCGACCTTCTTCTCCTGCCGAGCTTGAGAGCACAGTTTTAGGTGCTGCGAATTTCTGGGCTATGAATCTTAACTCTAGGGGCGGGGGGTCGTAAGGAGGTTATGGGGGGGGGTGTTTTTGGCTTCGTCGGCCGAGGATGGATGGACATTTCAGCAGCAACAGTAGAGTCGCTGTTTGGTTGGTGGTGGGATGGGTTTTTGGGTGGGTTACTCGCGGTTTGTGCTTGTGACCCATTCTTTGTATGGGGCCTTCTTTCTTATGCTTAATGCTTCTTGCGTCCTGTAACCTTTCAAATAGGGTATACCCCTGTTTAATCAAAAAGAAAATTAAATTTATTGTTCGCGAGCCAGCTCGTGCTCGGCTCGTTAATGAACGAACCTTGTTCGAGCCGAATTTTTTAACTCGATATTTAAACGAGCCAGCTCGTGTTCGGCTCGTTTATTAAATGGGCCGATATTTAAACCAGCTCGCTCTCGTTGACATCCCTAACTACGAGTCCTCAAACTCTTTTATTATTATTATTATTATTTTGTGTTTGTGTAGGTCGCAGTGTTGTTTAAAGGCCACGAGGATTTGCTGCAGGAATTCACAAACTACCTGCCCGACACCCTGGCGGCTTCACGAGACGACGTGCCGCGCATGTCTATGTCGACTGCGACTGCGGTGAAGGTCGGCAGGACCGGTGTCGACGGCGACGACGATTTGCCGACGGAGTCGAAGGAGGGAGTGACTGTCGGGCAATACAACCTGCGATGGTTCCCGGGACGACGGCGGTCTGATCCCCCATTTCCTCCGTCGTATAATCTGCGGAGCTGCAGCGACGGCGCGCATTACCCGCCCGATACCCCGACGGTTTCACGAGACGATGTTCCTTGCCTTTCTACGTCGCAGTCGATGCCGACCGGCAGGACCGACAGCGGCGACGATTTGTCTGTAGAGAGTGTGGAGGGAGTAGCAGTCAGGCGGCGGTATCGATTGCGACGGCAGTCTGGTCCCTCATTTCCTCCGCCGTATAATCTGCGGAGCTGCAGCGACGGCACACACAACAACACGCTCAATACCCTGGCGGTTTCACGAGACGATGTTCCTTGCCTTTCTACGTCGCAGTCGATGCCGACCGGCAGGACCGACAGCGACGACGATTTGTCTATAGAGAGTGTGGAGGGAGTGGCCGTCGGGCGGTACCAATTGCGACGGCTCCCGGGTCGGAGATCTGGTCCCTCATTTCCTCCGTCGTATAATCTGCGGAGCTGCAGTGACGGCGCGCACTACATGCTCGATACCCCAGCGGCTTCACGAGACGATGTTCCTTGCCTTTCTACGTCGCAGTCGATGCCGACCGGCAGGACCGACAGTGACGACAATGGCGACGATTTGTCTACGGAGAGTGTGGAGGGAGTGGCCGTCGGGCCGTACCAATTGCGACGGCTCCCGGGACGGAGATCTGGTCCCTCATTTCCTCCGTCGTATAATCTGCGGAGCTGCAGTGACGGCGCACACAACAACACGCTCAATACCCCGGCGGTTTCACGAGACAATGTGCCTCGCCTTTCTACGTCGCAGTCGATGGCGACCGGCACTGACGACAGTGACGACAATGGCGATGATTTGTCTACAGAGAGTGTGGAGGGAGTAGCAGTCAGGCGGTACCAATTGCGACGGCTCCCGGGACGGCAGTCTGGTCCCTCATTTCCTCCGCCGTATAATCTGCGGAGCTGCAGCGACGGCGCACACAACAACACGCTCAATACCACGGCCTTTCTACGTTGCAGCCGACGGTAACTGGCAGGACTGACAGCGACGACAATGGCGACGATTTGTCTACAGAGAGTGTGGAGGGAGTGACGGTCGGGCGGTACCAATTGCGACGGCTCCCGGGACGGCAGTCTGGTCCCCCATTTCCTCCGTCGTATAATCTACGGAGCCGCAGCGACGGCGCACACAACAACACGCTCAATACCCCGGCGGTTTCACGAGACAATGTGCCTCGCCTTTCTACGTCGCAGTCGACGGCGACCGGCGGTGACGACAGCGACGATGATTTTTCTACATAATAAAATGTAGAGGGAGTGGCAGTCTGGCGGTACCAATACCAATTGCGACGACTCCTGGGACGGCTGTCTCTGATCCCCATTTCGTGGAGCCGCGCGCAGTGACGATGATCACTGAATGTTTACGTTCGAGTACTTTTGTAATACAATTAGAATCATAGACACAAATTTTGAAATTACGAAGTAACAAAGATGTTTTTTTAGTCCCCCAATTTTTAGGGGGCTAATATGCATGAAATTTCCACCAAAACTAGAAAAAAATCACGTTTTTATTTTTATTTTATTTTTAGGGGCAATTTTCTATATACCCCTAAAAATTTTCCTGTTTTCAGATTTACCCCTCTTAGAAGGCTAATATTAAAACTACCCTTCTTACGTTCCAACTTCTTTCCAAAATACCCCTGAAGTTAAACTCTGTTAGTATACCGTTTGAAGCTGCCGTTATCTGTATGAAATTACCATTTTGCCCTTTCAAATATACCCTTCTACCATAACCAATTTTTCTTATATACCCTTAAAATGTTTTGGTAGATAGGGACAAAATAGGTATATCTGATAGTTTTCAACTCTGATTATTATTTAACTCTAGTTTAACCCTAGTTAACTTAACAAAGAGAAACGGTAGAAGTATTTTTAATAACGATGGAACGTATGAGGGGTATATTGGAAAGAAAAAAATAAAAGGGATAAATCTGATATTTCTTCAGATTTCAGGGATACACAGACAATTACCTCTTATTTTTAAGTTATATACATACAAAATTATCTTTTTTAAAAAAATAAAATTCTTTTGATAAAATTAAGTAAATTATTTATAACCTGAAATGGTGTGATCTGAGCGATGTATTATATTTTTAAAAAATAAATAATATAAATATATATATTAAATTAAAATAAAAATTCATTGGCCAATTCAAATTTAGGTATGATTCAGATTTGTATTTTAATATTATTCTAATAATAATATATATATACACTAATATGTAAATCCAGTATAAACTAATATTAACGCGAATAAGACACAAAATATAATTAAAGGTTTACACTCGTATTTAAACTTTTATATAACTATATTTTATTCAATAAAATTTAATATTTAATAAATATAAATATAATTTTAACATGAAATTTATAGTAAAATAAACAAACAATATAATAAAAAATCTTTTTATCTTTCTATAATATATAATGTATAAGCACCCCTATTATTCTTAGGGATAAAAATGGTTTAAATTGTTAGGGATAAAAATGGTTTAAATTGTTGGGTTAATTTTATGCAGCTCCCTATAAATATATCTCGAATAACAGATATATCTTTAAAAAGTTTAAGTTGTTTATATATATATATATATATATTTCTGATTTGTTATTTTTTAACAAAATATAAATAAAATATTAATTTTATTCTTGTAAATATGTCCCTCCAAAAATTCAACGGTTAAAAAATAAATTTATGGTTAAGTATAATATTTGCAAGGATAAATGAATAAATTTACCTCACTCACTAATCAAGATTAAGTATTTAACTTATGGTTAACTATATTTTTTTAACGGATATTAACGATAGGGATATATATATGAATAATTTAAAACTTTTGAAATGATAAATATAAAAATTTGAACTTTGTAAGGATATATCTGCTAAAATACATATAATTTTTTTATAAAAGCTCGTTTTTTTACTTTTCTATCTGACTTTCAAAAAAATTATATTTTATCTCCTTAAAATTTCAGAAACTGTTTTCAGAGAGTTACGATTTTAAAAGAGAGTGTGAAATGACCAAATTACTATTAATTGTTTTATAAAAAAAAAATTATTTTTAATAATATTTCTATCATTTAAAAAATATTTTCAATATAAATTATACGAAATAGTGAGAATAGTGATGGAACTCCTGATGGAGAGGGATCAAATGTATCAACTTATATTTTTGAGGGGGTAATATATAGATTTTTAAAATTTAAAAAATAATAAATTTTATATAGCAGATATATCACTACAAAGTTCAACCTTTCATATTTATTCATTCAAAAGTTGTAAGTTGTTCATCTATATCCCTCTGGTTTGTTTTATTTTTTAACATAATATAAATAAAATATCAATTTTATCCTTACAAATATATCTCTATAGTTAAAAATGGGTTAATTGCATACGGCTCCCTGCAAATATATCGAATAACAGATATATCCCTACAATGTTCAACTTTTTATATTTATCCCTTCAAAAGTCCAACGTTATTCATATATATCCCTCCGGTTTATTATCGTTAGTTCACTGTTTATTTTTTAACAGATTATATGTGAAATGACAGTTTTGCCCTTTCAAAAATATCCCTCCAAAAAATAATGCAGAAATATCTAGAAGGGTAAAAAGATAATTTTATCTCACTAACTAACCAAATTTAAGTATTTAACCTATGGTTAAGTAGATTTTTCTAATAGAGATAGACGGTAGGGATATATATGAATAACATTGGACTTTTGAAGGGATAAATACGATAAGTTAAACTTTGTAGGGATATATCTGCTATTCGATATGTTTACCGGGAGCCGTATGCAATTAACCCTTAAAAATAATATTTAAAAGGGTAAAAAGGTAATTTAACTTACTCAGTAATCAAGATTAAATATTTAACCTATATTTTTCTAACGAATATTGACGATATGGACATATATGAATAACTTAAGACTTTTGAAAGAATAAATATGAAATATGAATTAGAGGTAGCCGTATGAAATTAACCCTGAAAAAAATAAAATTTTTTGTATTTACATTAAGATTTTCTGTAATTTAACCTTTTTAAAAATTTCACAAACTTCATGTTCTTTGGGATATACAAATTATGTTTCTTGCTATAATATATTTTAAAGTATAATTTATAATTTATAAAATATATAAAATACCAGCTATAACTTTTCTTTTTCCTGGTCTTATTCTTGCTTTTTTTTTCTTTTTTTTTCTTTTTTTTGCCAATTAATATATTCCTTACATATTTAGGTATTACATATTCAAGCAATAAGCCCGAAAAAATTCAATTTTTTTTTAAAAAAATATATGCATAAATTGGCAATCAAACCAAATTAATTGAATAAACAAAACAAAGAACAATTTTATTTTTTATTTTTTATTTTTTATTTTTTTATTTTTTTATTTTTTATTATTTATTGTTAAATTCATCAGTTTATGAATGAAGCGGTAGCATGCTACATTTTCTCAAAAAAAAAAGCATAACCGGAGAATTTACTGTTGCCATGTAGTGTGTCCACCATATTGGCCGATTCGAATTCAACACAATCCACATGAGAGTTGGATTATGATTTATTTTTATATATTAAAGATAATATCTGAATTTATCTTATAGGCTAAGGATAAGGATGAGAAGTTATATATTTATTATTAGTTAAAAAATATATCTTTAACTCATATTTTATTTCTGATTTATCTTTATATATTAAAGATAATATCTGAATTTATCTTTATAGGCTAAGAATAAGAATGAAAAGTTATATATTTATTATTAGTTAAGAAATATATATTTAACTCATATTTTATTTCTACGCGAGAAAAAGAATATCTTTTTTCTCTATTTATTATTATTATTATTATTATTATTTGATATGAGACGTATCACGAGAAAAGAAGATTTTCTCATCCCTCTTTCTTTCTCCACTTTTCTTCTGGATTTCAACTTATTTATATTTTTGGAGTTTTGGAGTGTGGATATAGAAGAGGACTCCGGTAGCGTTTCCGATCTGCAACACGTTCGATCCACGCATCCCTTCCATAACGCGCAGGAGAAAGGTGGAAAAATTCAGAACCATTAAGATAATGACGATCCAAAGAGGCTAGGAAAACAAGCAACTCGATCAGACTTCGATTTCTGGGTACGTTGGCTATTCAGTTTGTAAGTTTCTGCTGCCCTCTAATTCCAACACTTACAAAATTAGAAACAACGATTCTGATTCAACGAGATTAACATTAATTTAAAAATAAGTAATATGGTAGAAAAATCAAATCAGAGTGAACAAGCAAAGCATCAAATTCAAATCGCGGTCAATTTTCTGAGACAAAGTAAATAGTATTCAGTGTTTTTATGAAAAAAATTGCAGTAAGTAGCCAAAAGACGAAAGGCGGAAACTAGATTGGCATAGGAATAAAGGATTTATTCAATGAATATAGAAATCCGATGCGTCGACGGGGAGCAGAGAGGACTAGAGATGTCAACGGATCGGATTCGAGACGGATTTTTAAAAACCCGAATTCGAACCCGAACTCGACTATCAAATCCGAATTCGAACCCGAATCTGAATCCGACGAATTTTAAAAATCCATATCCAAATCCGAAACCCGAACACGAACCCGAAAATCCAAACCGGAAATAATTATTATTATTATTTTTTTTTACAATATTTCAAAATATATTATATTAAATTTAAAATTTTAAAATACAAATTTAAATATAATATTAAATATTTATATACATATATATTATATAACGTAAAATTAATTCGAGTTCGGGTCGGGTTCGGATTCGGATCGTGTACAATCAAAATTCATATCCAAATCCAAATCCGTCGAATTTTTATTTTTTATATCCATATCCGAATCCATATCCGTTTAACATCGGATAAATTCATTCCATTCGAATTCGGGTTCGAATAAAATTTTGAGTATCCGTATCCATTGGCATCCCTAGAGAGGACAATAGGAAGGGAATGATAAGTTTAAGTTGATAAGTAGATCTAAGTAGATCCCACATTCGATATCTGATTCGATCTGAGTTTATCCTAACCACTTTCACCCTTTTCACCCGTATATTTTTGAAAACACAGGCATTCGTATTTATAAGTTGTTTTTGATGATGAGTCGTCTGATTCGACGATTGGTCTGTTAGACATGATTTACGTTATTAGAATTATTTAGAAACCAAATTTTATAAATTTTCGACATTATTTAACGAGTGATCAAAGGCCTCAAAAATGACTATTTTAATGGTAGATACGATACGTTTGTAAGTTCAACAGTATACAATAATTCAAATTAGGTGAAATTTTAATAAAAGATTATACTTACGGTTAACAGCAAGATCAATACATTTGATTTGAAATTTAATTTTTATTTTTTATAGAATTTTTATTTCCAGCCATTCATTTTAAGGCTAGTACGAAGATTTTCGTGTTTCCGACTTTCTTATTTATCTCTCCTAGAAGGTTAATATTAAAAATACTCTTTTAACGTTCTAAGGTCGAGTTTGGTTCAAAATGAAAAATAGAATCGGAATGGACATGAATCGAAAAATCAAAATCGGTATAATTGATTCATGTTTTTAATATTTAAAAAATTTTGAATATAAAAAATAATTAAAATTAAAATACAAAATATAAAAAATACTTTAAAATTGAGTTTGCACCTAAAAATATAAAATTAAATTTATAATTTAAATTCAAAGTAAAAGTTAAATATTAAAAATTTACATCAAAATATTAAAATGATAAATCAAAATTTTAAATATAAATTAAAAAAAAAAATAATTAAATTTTAAAATTGTGTGGATAATTCAAAATATAAAACTAATTTTTGATTTGATTCAAATTCAAACTTACAATTAAATTTAAATTTATAGATCAAATTTAAAATGTTTGATTGAATTTATATTTTAATTTAATTTCTAGATCAAAATCTAGAATTTAAAATTTACTTTCTAAATTTAAATTTATATTTTAATTTTAATTACAAATTAAAGTTAAAAATTAAATTTAATTTTAAATAAAAATATATAATATATAATTGAGATATTCTCGTAAAATAATTTTTTTCTGTCTGTATTCAACTTCCAATCAACTTCCAATCTGACTAATTAAGTCGAAAGTGGCCCAATTAGAAAGAGAGAGTGATTGAGATATGGAAATGTATAAGTGTACACCCCTTGGGGTGTACATCTTACACCCCACCTCATTCTGGGATGAGATGAATTTCACTCGTCACTCGATGTGACGAGTGGAGATATACCCATCCCAAAATGTAGTGGGATGTAGGATGTACACCCCTTTGGGGTGTACACCATAGTTAGTTAATTCGGATTCGGTAAAAATTCGGTACGGATATAATACGGATAAAATTCGTATCATAATTTTAAAATTCGTTGAAAAATTCGGCTAAAAAACGGGCTCATCAATTATTCGGATACGTGATTTATACGGAAATAATACGTTCACTAATTAAAAATTCGGGATAAAAAATTCGGCTATTAAGTTTTAAAAAAATTAAAAAATTTATACTATTAGTATAAATAATTATAATTTTTTAAAATAATTTAATCAATTTATTTAGAAATAAATAAAATATTCATTTAGAACAAAAAAAAATATATTTTTTAATTATTCCCGACAAATAATTTTAATTTGAATTTTCAATAATTCGCGAATAATTCGTGAATTAACTAACTATTCTTTGAAAAAGAACGAATTTTTTATCCAAAAATTCGTAATTCGTGAATAATTCGCGAATAATACTTTTTGATTCAAAAATTCGCGAATTAGTCCGAATTTTTGGAAAAAGTCAGAAATAGCGCGTTTAATTCGGATTCTCAATAATTCGCGAATAATTCGCGAATTAACTAACGGATTCTCAATAATTCGCGAATAATTCGCAAATAATTCACGAATAATTCGCGAATTAACTAACTATGGTGTACACTGAAGGTATACCCATCCCAGAATGGAGTGGGATGTAGGATGTACACTCCTTTGGGGGTGTACACCTAGCATTCCCCTTGAGATATTACCATTCACCTGAAAGTCGGACGGATTCGTCCATTTCGATTACAATCACGAATCAAATACACTCTAAGTTCTTTAGAAATCATCATTATTTTTGTAAAATTACTATTTTATCTTTTTAAATGTATACTTCAACCGGCATCAAATTAGAGGCAATAATAGAATCCTTCTATCGTCGCCAATTTTTTTTCTTTTTTTTTTCTTTTTTTTTCTTTTTTGGCCTGACTTTTCTTATTTACTCCTCAAGTTTTAATTTTTTTAAGGGTTAATTGCATACATGTCCCTGCAAATATGTCGAATTACAAATATATCCCTGCAAAATTCAACTTTTCATATTTATCCCTTCAAAAATCCAAAGTTCTTCAAATATGCCCTCTGGTTAATCCCCGTTTGGAATCTGTTTATTTTTTAACAGATTCGATGTGAAATGACCTTTTTGCCCCTTACAAATATATCCCTCCAAAAACAATATCATTATGCTTGTTACAAAAATGCCCCTCTCCAAAAATTATAAAATTCTATCATCAAAATAATTCTTTTTTTCCCTTTTTTTTTTTTTTTTTTTTTTTTTCTTTGAGGTATAATATGGAAAGGGTAAATATGTAAATTCAATTTTTAATCTAATAAAGGTTAAGCATTTAACCTAGGGTTAAATTAACTTTTTTAACATAGATGGACGGTAGGGGCATATTTGAATAACGGTGGATTTTTGAAGGAATAAATATAAAAAGTTGAATTTTGCAGGAATATATTTGCAATTCGACATATTTGCAAGGATATATATGCAATTAACCCTTTTTTTAAACTCTAGTAAAATTTTAATCCGAGATAACTTAACTGATACTAACATACGGATGATATATATATATATATATATTTGAAAAGAAAAAAAAAAATATATAAGATATTTTTGAAATATTGAAGAATATATTCAATATTATTCCATATATTATATAAATTTGTTCATTCATGCTCTCTTCTTCTTCTTCTTCTTATTTTTCATAATCCAAACAAAAAGAAAAATCTCTCTTTCTCTCTCTCTCTAGATCTTTCTCTCTCTAGAGATCCATCGTCCGATCGCAATCGGAGAGCGATAATCGAAGAACTCGCTCGATCGGTATCGCGGCAGCGGAAGCGGATTCGGCATCCGAAAACTTCTAGATATCTAATTCTGTGCACACTCTCTATCTCTCTCTTTCTTTAAAACGATCAGGGAACAGTATTTTAATATTTTATATGTCATTTCTCTCTCATAATTTGTTCTTGAAAATAATAATGGTAGTTTTCTGCAATTTTACAACTGCGTTTCTAAAAAAAAATTGCATCCTAAGTAATCTTTCTCGATGATTATTTTTGTTTACAAAAAATATTTAAGAGGACCCCTCAATCATTTTGCCATTCTGAAAAAAACACCTAAGCTATATATATATTTTTTATTTAAATAGTTTTGGGTTTTTTTTTAAGTTAAAAATTTTGTGAAAATTGTTGATGTGCGCGCTAAAATTTTAAGAATTTGGAACTTTTTCCAAGTTTTGTAAAAGTGCACTGGAACCCACTGGGCCACGGACGTTTTGAAATAGACCCTCTAAGTATATTTTAATATTTTTAAAAACAGCTTTTTTCTTATTATTAAATATTTTACAAAATCATCAGTGACTGTGACAAAAAAAAATTTATTACGAAAAAATTCTTTTTTTTTTTTTCTCCATTTCTTTAATTGGTTCTTGTGTGTGTAATAATAATAATAATAATAATAATAATAATAATAATAATAATAATAATAATACACAGGTCACTGGATTTGCTATGTTGTAATGGGAACTCGGCAAAGAAGTGGGGACTCGGCGCCGACTTCTAAAGGAGCGCCGAAACCAACGGTTAAACATGAGGATGCCCAAAATTTTATTAAATTGTTGATGGAAAAATTCAAGGACCAAAATGAAAAACTACACGAGTTTTTACGAATTATGAAGGATTTTCAAAGCCGAAGGTTAGATAGAGGTTTTGATTTTGATTTATTTTATTTGGGTTAATTGCATATATATCCCTATAAAGTAGTAAAATTATATATTTATCACTATAAAGATTTTAGTTATTGAATATATCTCTCCAAAGTTAGTAAACTTAAATAAATAAATCTTTGATTATATTATATTTATAATCTTAAATAATAAATCTTAAAAGGGTTTTTTTTTTTCTCCTAAAAATTAGTTTATGATGGTGATAGTGAATTTTAATTATTAGATTAAGATTCTATTTTTTTTAAAAAAAAAAAATTATTTCAGCTTTTCATCTAGTAGTAGAACTGACAATGTAATTTACTATTCGTGAGTCAACTTGTGTTCGACTCGTTAATAAACAAGCAGAACACGAGCTGAATTTTTTAGCTCAATATTTTAACTGCGGGCGAGCTCGCGTTCGGCTTGTTAGTAAACAAGCCGAACATGAGTAGAATTTTTCAGCTCGATATTTTAACAAGCCAGCTCGCGTTCGGCTCGTTAATAAACAAGGTGAATATGAGTGTGATTTTTTAGCTCGATATTTTAATGAGCCAGCTCGCGTTCAGCTCGTTAATAAACAAGCTGAACATGAGTGGAATTTTTTAAGCACAATATTTTAATGAGCCATCTCGCGGCTCGTTAATAAACAAACGGAACGGGAGTTAGATTTTTTAGCTCGATATTTTAACGAATAAGCCGAACATGAGCTGATTTTTTCAACTAGATAGTTTAATAAACCGGCTCGCATTCGGCTCGTTAATAAACAAGCTAAACATGAGTTAGATTTTCTACCTCAATATTTTAATGTGCCAGCTCACGTTCAATCAGCTCGTTTAATAAACGAACGGGCACGAGCCAGTCCCATCTCTTTCATGTTCGGCTCATATAACGATCCGGCCTACCAGCAATAATAACTCGTTGAGCCCAAACCATCGGGCCTACTAGCAATAATAACTCGTTGAGCCCAAACCACCGGCCTAAAATGTTTAAGCCCAGTTATTATTACTCGTGTTCATGGTCTCTTATAAACCCAATCACAACTCCATTCTTATCCGATATGGAACTTTTCCGTTTAAGCTAGACGTCCTCGTCAGTCTAAACACATTCAACTAAACACATACAACCCAAGATCATCAGGTGATATGAGACTTGTTTCACTAGCCTTGTCATTCAGACTCTGGCTCAGTCGAGACTCGTCATATCCTTCCGGCTGGTGATCGGTTCTGATATCAAATGTAACGACCCGACCAACTAGCAATAATAATTCGTTCAGCCCAAACCACATGCACAAAATACTTAAACCTAATTATTATTACTCATGTCCAAGATATCTTATAAACTCAATCACAATTCTATTCTCATCCGATGTAGGACTATTAGGGTGCCACAACTCGTTTGCAGCCCTAGGCCTATATTCCACTAGGTTGGACCCATAAGGACTGAATTATATAATTCATGGAAAGATTAGGGACTACATGTATTTTAAATCGGTTTTTGTACATCTTACATCCTATCTATTGTGGGGTGGAGTAAATTTTACTGGTCACTTCGAAATGATCAGTGAAGAAGTTCCAATCCAAGGATGGGTGGGGCATATATCGTATACCTGATTTCGAATGTACGGATAGCATTATTCTTTAAAAAAAGTATTTTTAATTTTCATTTTCTTTTTTTTTTAGCAGGATTAGCGCTGGTGAGACTATCGATAAAGTACAGGAATTGTGCGAGGGACAAAAAGAACTTCTTCAAGGGTTCAACATTTTTATGCCAAAAGAGCATCAGAGTCAAATTCCACAAGAGAAGGTGCGGAAGCCACTCTTCTTCTTCGTCTTCTTCTTCTTCTTCTTTCTTAGGCATCGTTTGTTTCGGGGCTAGAACAGGGAATAAGAGGTTTATCCCTCTTATTGTACCAAACGCACCAAGAATTATTCGGTACAGTAGTTCTAGTACAAGCAGAATAAGCTGGAACAACAGTTCTTACCTATTATTTTATAATTTTTTTTATTTACCAAACTACCCCTCCTCCCCTCCTTTTTCTCTTCCCAATACACTCTCATCATCACAAATCCCTCTCTCTCCTTTCTCTTTTTTTCTTTCCAATACACTCTCATCATCACAAATCCCCCTCTCTCCTCTCATTCTTTTCCTTCCCAATACACTCTCATCATCGCAACCTCTTTATTCTTCTTATTCCTCATTCTCATACCAAATACAAAATCTCTTATCCCTGGAATCGAACCAAACGTTTTTTCGCTCTTGTTCCGTACTTTATACCTATCCCCAGAATAGCTAGTTCTGGCTTATCCCGTTACCAAACGATACCTTAAGGGCTAAAATAAAGGAAAATGCTTCTCTACACCCATAATCCCCATAATCAAATGTATATTTTATATTTTATCTATTTTGAGATAGGATAAATTTTAATGGTCACTTCGAAGTGATCATTAGAGAAGTCTCCACCCCAGGATGGGTGGAATATACATCGTACATTCGAAATTGAGTGTACGAGTAGCGTTACTCTAAAATAAATACCTGTTTTTTCACTCTCCCCTGACTTTTAATAATTTATATTTTATCTCTCAAAATTTTAAATCAATGCATTTAGAGTTCCATCACTATTCGTTCTATTTTTAATATTTTCTATCCAAAATATTCTTAAAAATGATTGAAATATATATATATATATATATATATATATATATAGAGAGAGAGAGAGAGAGAGAGAGAGAGAGTTAGGCTGAAATACTATCGGTAGCAAACGGACGTCGTTGCTACCCATTTGTTTTCGATGATGGAGCTTCCAAAATGATGATCAGCATCATTAAATATAATCTAGACTATTTAAACTATCTAAAAAATAAATTTCGTAATTTTTCGATATTGTTTTCTTATACATCAAGTGGACATAAAAATGAACGGCTGAAAATGAATATCCTAAAAAAAAAGTGATTGAAATTGAGAAGGAAAAGTGAAAATGCAGGCATTTACAGAATTTTTTTTTGTAATTTAGCCAAAAAAAAAACAATTGAAGGTCTTTATACATTTTCACCTCTTTCTTTTTAAAAAAAAAAAAAAATGGTGGGTAAATTGCACTATGATCCTTAACTATTGTGGTATTTTTGAATTGTTACAACTGGGTTACTAATTCTTTTTTTTTCCCTTTTATATCCCTCATGTATTATTAATTTAGACTACTTGTACGGAAATACGGCAACAACGAATGGATTCGGCGCCGAGTTCTAAACAAACAGGCACTTATCAGGATGCACAAAAGTACATTGATTTGGTGAAGGAGAAATTCAAGGACCAAAATGAAAAACTTGAAGAGTTCTTTCAAATTATTATGGATTACCATAACAAAAGGTTAGGTTTCTTTCTTTTTTTGGGGGGATAATATCCTATATACCCTTCAACCTTCAGAAATATCTTATTTACTTTTTTTCTATTTCAAATATATTTTTCATATATTCCTCCGTTATTTAAAAACACCCTCATTGTTAGTACCTGCTAAGTTATCTCAGGTTAAACCCGGATTTTATTTCTACCACAGTTAAAAAAATTAAAATACCTATTTTGCCACTAACCTGAAAGCAAATAAGAAAAATTGGTGACGACAGAAGAATATATTTGAAAAATTAAAATAGTAATTTCACATAGATAACGACGGTTAAGAGAAATAAATAAAAAAGTTGAAAACTTTTCAGGGATATATAAACAATTGCCCCTTCTTTTTTATTTAATGCAATCTTAATTTATTTAGGTAAATTTTAATTAGTCCTCAATTTGAAAAAGTTTTATGTCTTTTACAATCCTCTAGTTTTATACACTCACAAATTCATTTTTTTTTTAAAAAAAAAAATTAATTAATTAATTAATTAATTAAAATTTTTTTTTTTTTGCAGGATTTCCATTTTTGTGATGATTAATATGATGAAGGAATTGCTTAAAGGAGACAAAGAACTCATTATTGGGTTCAACATATTTTTGCCAAAAGAGTATGAGAGTCAAATTCCCCAAGAGAAGCAAAATTCCTAAACTAAATCAAAAGGTATATGTTCATGCCACAAAAAAATTATTTGGTAGTAATAATAATTTTTAGGGTCTAAATTAGTGGCTCAAAATGTTTTGAGTCAGGTAAATTGTGTGGTCTAAGCTCCTTTCTCTTCAGATGTGGGACTATTGGATGTTACAGACTCTTTCTGTTTAGACCCTAACGTCTTCGTTAAGTCCAAACTCGATTGTATATAAACTCTAAACTCTCTCCGTTTTAGGCTCAAATCCGAACTCGATTATATATAAACTCTCTTCGTTTCAGGCTCAAATCCGATTTGATATATATGTAGAGCTAAGTTGGAATACTATTAATAGTATAAAGTTATTGGTGCTATTAAGTTTTTAACCGTTAAATTAAAAGATGTGTGGTTGAAATGATAATGGGCCCCTTAGGTTTAATGGGTTGTTGGGGAAATAGTAAAATCTAACGGATGAAAATAACTAAAAAGGTTGATCTAAAGGTAGAAAATTTGATAGCATCAGATGCTTGATACTATCGATAGTATAGTAGCCGGACTCTATATATATATATATATATACCAAAATTACCGTGTACTTGCGGGTTCAATCTGAAGCTCCTTTCTCTTCAGTGTGACTATTGGGTGTTACAAACTCTATATGTTTAGACCCTAACGTCTTCGTTAAGTCCAAACTCGATTGTATATATAAACTCTATGTTAACCGTCCCTAGTGCAAGTGGGGCTTAGTGGTTGATACCCGTGACCCGAGTTCGAAGCCTAGTTGCTCCACATACTACTTTTCTCTCTCTCTCTCAAAAAAAAAAAAAAAAAAAAAAAAAAAAAAAAAAAAAAACCTGTAGGTTCAATCTAAAGCTCCTTTCTCTTCAGATGTGGGACTATTCGGTGTTACAAACTCTTTCTGTTTAGATTTTAACGTCTTCGTTAGGTCCAAACTCGATATATAAACTCTCTGTTTCAGGCTCAAATCCGATCTAATATATATATACCAAAATTACAAAGTACGTGCGGTTGAATCTGAAGCTCCTTTCTCTTCAGATGTGGGACTATTGGGTGTTACAGACTCTTTCTATTTAGACCCTAATGTTTTCGTTAAGTCCAAACTCGATTATATATAAAAACTCTCTCCGTTTCAAGCTCAAATTCGATCTGATATATATATACATAAATTACTAAGTACCTACGGGTTCATTCTGAAGCTTCTTTCTCTTCAGATGTGGGACTATTGGATGCTACATATTTTTTATGTTTAGACCCTAAAATCTTCGTTAAGTCCAAACTCGATTTTATATATATATATATATATATATATATATATATATATATATATATAAACTCTCTCTCTTACAGGCTCAAATCCGATCCAATATATATATACCAAAATTACCAAGTGCCTGCGGGTTCAATGTGAAGCTCCTTTCTCATTCGATGTGAAGCTATTGGGTGTTACAGGCTCCTTCTGTTTAGATCCTAACATCTTCGTTAGATCCAAGCTCGATTATGTATATAAACTTTCTCCATTTCAAGTTCGAATCCTATCTTTTATATATATATATATATATATATATATATATAGGGCAATTTCCTACGTACCCCTAAAAATTTCTGTTTTCATATTTATCCCTCTTAGAAGGCTAATATTAAAACTACCTTTCTTACGTTCCAACTTCTTTCCAAAATACCCCTGAAGTTAAACTCTATTAGTGTACCGTTTGGAACTGCCGTTATCTGTGTGTAATTACTATTTTGCTATTTCAAATATATCCTAAACCCTAAACCCCTAAACCCTAAAACCCCAAACCCTAAAACCCTAAAAAACCCTAAACCCTAAACCCTAGAGCCCTAAAAAACCCTAAACCCTAAAACCCTAAACCCTAAACCCTAAACCCTAAAACTCTAAAAAATCCTAAACCCTAAACCCGGGCAAAATAGGTATATCTGATAGTTTTCAACTCCGATTATTATTTAACTCTAGTTTAACCCTAGTTAACTTAACAAAAGAAAACGGTAGGAGTATTTTTAATAACGGTGGAACGTATGAAGGATATATTGGAAAGAAAAAAAATAAGAGGGATAAATCAGATATTTCTTCATATTTCAGAGATACACAGGCAATTATCCCTATATATATATATATATATATATATATATATATATATATATATATATATATCAAAATTACCATACACAGTATCTAGCTGTTCGAATCCGATTATATATATAAACTCTCGGTTTAGATTCTGATATTCTCGTCAGGTTCAAATCCTATCACATATATAGGCCAAAATTGCCCGACAATGTGTGACCGAGGATATACTCAAATATAGTTTTTACTTTTTTCACAAAATATGTTTTGAGTATAAAATTTTTGTTCTTTCAATATTGTAGGTTGCATAACCAAAATTTGTCATGCCAACCAAGTTGGCGCCGCCGCGACGCAAAAACGTTTCTGCAGTGGGAACCCAACCTCAACGAAAGCGAAGCTAAACTCGAACCCGTAGTTTGGATAACAAAAATTCCGACCCAAAAACACTGAAATTATATTACCGGGTTCGTTTCGATCCCGCAATCATTTACTTTGTAGCTTATTCTAACATCAAGTTTGATTTTTTTTTTTTTTTTTTTTTTTTGAAACATTATTGTAGATAAACAAAAAAGGAAAGAAAAAAAAAAAAGCTTTGATTGATGGCGCAGGACTCTCTTGGTCTAGATTATAAAAAAATAATTTTTACAGAATTAATTTTAATTTGGAGAATTAATTTTGATCAAAACCGGTAGAGAATTTGACTGAATTTAGATAAAAAGTAATTTTTCTGATATGATATGATTTTTTAAAACTGTGTGGTATAAATTTTTCTTTATTTGTAAATAATAAATTTTTTCCTAAATTTTATTTTAAAATAATTTTGAATTTAAATTAAAATTTACAATTTAAAATTTAAATTTCAAAAAATAATTTAAAATTTGATATTTTAATTTAAAATTTTAAAATTTAAATTTTTAAATCAAATTTTCAATTTTTAATTTTCAATTTCAAATTTAAAATCTAAATTTCAAATTTTAAATTCAAAATTTAAATTTAATAATTAAATTTAAAATTTAATCATAAATTTGAAATTTGAAATTTACAATTTTAAATTATAAAATTTGAGAATTGAAATTTAAAATTTTAAATTGAAATTAAATAGCTAAATTTAAATTTTAAAATCAAATTTAAAATTTAAAATTAAATTTAACTTTAAATTTTAAATCTTAAATCAAAATAAAATTTAAAATTTGAAGAAGTAGGTTTTAACTGTTTCTGATTTTCGCCTCGAAAATCAAAAAACTGATTCTAAAAATCAGAATCAGATTTTAAAAACTTAGTTGCCAAATACTCTATTGAGCCGAAAATTATTTTTAAATTCAAAATCACTTTTCAAAAGTTAGCCCAAACAACCCCATATTTACTGATTTTCTTAAGAGTAAATTGCACATTTGGTACTCAAACAATGAGACTCATGACACTTCTACCCTCAAACTTTAAAAATATTACAAAGGGGCAATTTTCTATATACCCCTAAAAATTTCTCTGTTTTAAATTTACCCCTCTTAGAAGGCTAATATTAAAACTACGCTTCTTACGTTCCAACTTCTTTCTAAAATACCCCTGAAGTTAAATTCAAGTTAAATTCTGTCAGTGTACCGTTTGGAGCTGCCGTTATCTGTGTAAAATTATTATTTTGCCCTTTCAAATATTCCCTTCTACCATAACCAACTTTTCTTATGCACCCTTAAAATTTTCAATAATTTTAGTAGATAAGAGACAAAATAGGTATATCTGATAGTTTTCAACTCCGATTATTATTTAATTCTAGTTTAACCCTAGTTAACTTAACAAAGGAAAACGGTAGGAATATTTTTAATAACGGTGAAACGTATGAAGGGTATATTGAAAAGAAAAAAATAAGAGGGATAAATCAGATATTTCTTCAGATTTCAGGGGTACACAAGGCAATTATCTCTATTACAAATGTAGATGTAATATAATAGCATTAAGATTAATACTACGCTAATAATTAAGACTGCGTTTAAATTTAATCAACTAAATTAGGACCAAAAGTGTAATTTACCCGTGATTTTTTATATGTTTAGAAAACACAAATCACAACAAATCCAAAATTAAAATTTAGGGACCAAAGTAGTAAAACATAAATGTACAGCAAATTATATGGTTGAGAAAGATACCATCTTTAGAGAGGAAGCAGATACATTCACTCATTACATGAACTGCGCGCGCGCGGTGTTTCTCGCCGCCGATAATAGAATAGTTTACGGATCGATCGATCGATGATCGTCCGTCGATCCATAATGCCGACACAAACAATTTGATTCCTCTGGTATATGAACATAATGGCTGCATGTTTGTGGGGATTCTACACGGTATTCGATGAATGAATCAAAAGATATCATCAGCAAATAATATGAGCAATTCTGAAACAATAATTGTTAGAAAGAAACAGCAGAACAAAACAAAAACAAAAACAAAACAAAACAAATCAAAAGAATCTCCCTTTCTCCTTTGTGGGAAGCACCTGTGGCCGCGCAGTGCCGCGACGGTCGAAGCTGCCTCATCAAAACTCCGCACCTGCTTTCACCAGAAGCACTTTGTTTACCCACAAACCCGAAAAAGGCTTCTAAAGAAGTTTCGAAGGTCGGTCGAGCAACAAGCTCTACAGTTCATCAGACTGTGGTTCGCTCGCTAAGGGCTGTTTGATCCAATATCGAAATGAAAATGGCGGTCGCCCTCGATTTATTACTGAGTCCCACTTTGAATAATCGTACAATACGAACATATCATAACGAAAGAAGAAATCGAAATACTCGAGAGTCGAATCGTATACAATGATTTGTTATGTTATACGGGATCCATACCGGTCTTTTGCAGGCGGAGAAAAATTGTAGGGCTAGACTTTCCCCAAGTGAGCTTCCGCTAACGAGGCGCTGAGATCTTCCCGCGATTGGGACCGGCGGCTCTGGAGCGTGGTCTGGCCGCGGTGCGGGTTCCAGAAGGATCCAAACCCGTTAGCAAACTGCATTTGACCTAAGCTTCCGGCCGAATAACTATGCGACACGCCCAATGGATGAATTGAAGATTCCATGAGCTGTATTTGACTAAACGGATGCTGATTGGAAGCGGCGACGGTAGGACTCAGAGGCATCTTTATCCTTCCATCACCTTAAAAAAAAGAGACATGATGAGACACCACCTTACTTAAAAAGGGTTTTTATATATGCATGCTTATATATAATGGCCAGATTTTTACGTAGTAGTAATGTGGATTTCATATTATTTAAAAGAAAAATAGATTAGGTAGTTCCAAATAGGAGTGTCAACGAGCCGAACACGAGCGAGCTGGGGTCGGCTCGTTTAATAAACGAGCCGAACACGAGCTGGCTCGTTTAAATATCGAGCTGAAAATTTCGGCTCGTGTTCGGCTCGTTAATAAACGAGCCGAAGACGAGCTGGCTCGCAAACAACAAGTTTGATTTTCATTCCTACTATTAGGTTTTAACTCGGCTCGTGTTCGGCTCGTTTATTAACGAGCCGAACATGAGCTGGCTCGCGAACAACAAGTTTGATTTTCATTTCTACTATTAGGTATAAAGTTAAAAAAAAAAAAAAAAATTAAAATTTTAATCTAATAATTAAAATTCACAAAAAAATAATGGCTTAAAATCTATATATATATATATATATATATATATATATATATATATATATATATATATATATATATATATATATATATATATATATATATATATATATATATATATATATATATATATATATATATATTCGAGCTGTTATCGAGCCGAACACGAACGAGCTAACCCCAGCTCGTGTTCGGCTCGTTTATTGAACGAGCTGAAAAATTCGGCTCGTGTTCGGCTCATTTACTAAACGAGCGATTCGATCTCGAGCTCATTTCGAGCCGAACACGAGCTGGCTCGCGAACAGCGAGCTGGATTGCCACCCCTAGTTCCAAAGATAAAAGTGAACGGTTTCTAAACTTAGGTCAGTTGAGTTTGATTCATACACCTGATTTGTCATCTCAATAGGAAATTCTTGCGTATAGTCGAGCAAGCGGAGTTGATATACTTTACCTGAACTAATAGGACCCCACAGCTGTAACCTGAAAGGGGACTGCACGTTGAAAACAGAGTTGGCCGAGCTATTATGCCTGAAAAGTGGCAGGAACGATCTCCGGAAAATTCTAGGGCCCCAATTGCTGACACATAATAGGGCGAGCAATAGTAACATAACCGAAATGGCGAACAATATCCAAATAATATTTGGGTTTATATCCGGATGCAGTATTTTGTATCCTGGAAGCTCAATCTTGCTCGACAGTGCCCGCCCGGCCTCTTGTAATGCGACGCCCAGTGTCCAAGTGATACTGCCGGAGCCAATCACGACTTGCTTATCCTCGATATGTAATCCGTCTCTCAAGAGTGATGCAATATACGGAGCCCTGAAACAATACTGTTCAATAAAAGGCTGCGGGGCGACACTATTTTTAGCAACTTCCCAGGTTTTCCCGCAGAATTGCTTGCCCAACTTCAGAACATCGTCAATAGTAGAATCGGAGGTCAAATTGAAAAACCGAAATACGACAAAGAAGCCAGACATTCCGTAGAACTGCCCGCGAGGCTCAGGTACATTGTCAGCAAGGGCACACGGTTTGAGCCCACAATCGACGGCCGAGCTTGTATTAGACCATTCGGAACGATTCACCGTTATCTTTGCGAGGGCACTGCACTCATCCCAATTAGGCGAACCAACAAGTTCGACAGCTGTTCCCACCTGCCCTTTGCCCATAGTTTTCCCTCCGACAGAAGGACTTCCTGCTTGGTTAAGCGTGCCGCAGTGAGGACAGACATACTCTTCTTTGTACCCAGTTTGCAAGCATGGATGGTTGATCTCTATTTTACCGTTCTTTGTAGCCGTTGCTCCCTGCTTTTTAAAAAGATATGCTACCGATTTGCCAAATGCATCGTTTAATCCATAGCCTGGTAGAGAATATGCACTAAGGTGATGATTGATGGATCCAATTCTCAAATCTATGCTCGTCCCGTCATGCATGGATTCCTCCATTTCAAAAGTAAGTTGCAAAGAAGAACCGCCCAAATCGAGCGAACCGAAGGTCTTTTTTGCGGGCAAGGAACCTAACATACCCGTTTGGTGGTTAAGTGCTATCCACCCAAAATAAGCTTCTTCCATTCCACTAATAATCTTAACCCATTCTCTTCTACAAATAAACGACGAATTTTTCAAAATCTTCCATGCTTTGTCGAGGAGCCACTGCGAGTCCGAACTTGGTAGCCTGCGAACACCGGCAGTCGCATGTAGGAAAAGAGAGGTCCGTTTATGGGCCGCTTTAGGGATCTGCTTCTCGGCCCACTTAAGGAGTGGTTTTATTGCAGCTTTCAAGCCCGATTCATTCCTTACAAGTTTGTCAAACCCAGGCTCGGTTTCCATTCGCTGGTACGCGCGCCCACTCTGTGCCTTGGATTTACGTGGAGGACCCTCGGGAATAGATTTTAAGGTAATAGGAAAATTAACATTCCCCTTTCTCCGATCGACGAACCACTCATAGACATATACTCGTGTGCCCGTGCTACCACAATCAAGGATCACGTAATACTCAGAGGCTCCACGGGAAGTACTAAAATATCTAACACATACATAAATCAGAAGAATTGCTAAGACAAGGGCAACAGAACCAAAAATTGCCCGAACCCACTTCTTTCTTTTAGTTGGGGAAGACGGAGAGGGTCGCTCCTTTGAAAAGCTTGAAGGATTACCTTCTCTTTGTAAAGAACGGAGAGGATTTGCATGCCCATACCTTTGATCGTTTTCGAGGATAGGGTTTCTCTCTCCTTGATCGGCTTTCAAGAATGTTGGGAGGTCTTGGAGAGATGAAGAGGGCCGCATAATTGTCGAGTTTCCAAATCTAAGTGATGCCCAATTCTGGTTTTAATATGATAAACTAAGAGACCACAAGAAGTCCCGCAGGTGGGAAAACTGGTAACATAGCATGCTATAATGGGCGGGAAAGAAAAACTTTAGCACGCTTACATGGCATCTGGCTGCAGCAAAGAGGCTCAATCGGATAACTTCCGGAAAGCAAATCCAAATCTCTGCTTATCGATATCTGAAAATACAGTGAAATCAAGAAACCAGAATAAGATTTGAATAAAAATCAATTTCTTGTTTAGCGATAGAACACACTAGTAATGTATCTCTAACCATTTATTCACTAGACCCAGCTGTAAATGTGAATATCTTTTGTCCACTTCCTAAAATCAAAACTCTTTTGCGTGAGACATTTCAAATCGAGTTTTGTCAATTAAATACGAGTATCAAAGCGACGAAGAAACAAATAATAGTTCATCGTTTCGCGCTTTGGCTGGTACTGAAAAAACTAGATCGTTAAGAATTGTTTTCGGCCAGGACAAAAGCTAATTCTTAGGTTTAGGTCATTGCAGAAACTCGCTAAATTCAGCCAGTTTCAGTCCATTTCAAGCCGTTTCTTTGACAGCATTTTTCTTTTGTTTCCTGTTCTGGCTCAATGCTATGCACATGAGTATACCATAATCACATCAACTGACTTCGCCAAAATGAAAAGGAAGAGACTTGCGGAAAAAAAAAATTGATACAGCGAAGAACATGAAGAACAAGATATATAAAAGGAATGCAAGTCCTGAAGGAAATGCCATCTAGTGAAAATCAACGAGGATGGAAAACTCTAGGAAGAAGCAACTACACCAATTGGTTCATCAGCTTAGTACTCACAACAGTTAGTATCAAGTAATAAGAGTTTGTTAGCAACACAAAGTAAAAACTACACATTACCAATGCAGCAAACTCTTTACACAAAGCAGACTAAATGGGCATTTCTATAAAGAGTATAATTGGCAATAGAAAGTAAGTTATTTTAGCTCAAATTACTCAAAATATGGACAAATTGTCATATAGCAGCTGGAACCATCAAATATTAGGGGACCATATTATATCTAGAACAGCTTATCTGTCCAGGGTCTTTGAATCACGGAAAATTTATGGGTTGTACTTCATTACTTTTACAACAAAGCTAAAAAGAGTCTGTATACTGGTGAAGTTTTCACCGACAACCTCAATTCACAACCCTGCCATTGGTTATCATTCAAACTGCAACGGAATGCATCCTATATTCCCATCACCAAAAGGGAAAAAAAAAATCCAGAAAATTCTATTGAACCAAAATTATAGTTTGCCTATTCACGTTTACTTACATATAATCTGTATATAAACATAGATTTTGGAAACTTTAAACACGCAAGCAATAATTCAGGGTATTATAGGATTTCTAGTCTGTATAATAATCAAAATCACCTATAATTAAAGGGAATTTCTTCTACAAAATTAAGCCCAATTTTTTTTTTAGAAGTCCTAGCTTCTGATATTCCCAACAACTATAGAAAGAATATGCACGAATACACAGTACAAAGTGATGGATCGATGCATATCTGGACGCCTGGATGTTTTTCACAAATTTTAATAGATTACCGTATTTACATAAATATCATGTACTTTTGCATCAATATGTATTAAGATAGATACCTACTACTCAAACAAGAGTGTGAACTACTTTACGTGATAAGTAGGCAACATTCTTTGTATTTATGCCTTTGGTTTCTTGTAATACAGGTCATTTAAGGTGAATTTCATTTGAGGGACAACCTTTTCTATCTCACATGATATTCCACTATACGAAGAAACATTATAGTACAGTCAACTTCTACTTGGTTTTGAATCATAGGAATGGTAGTTGCATTGATAAGTGTAATGGCAATTGGCACCTGTAATTAGAATGGGGATAATTAGTTTGGAATAAAGCGAGTCATAACTAAATCCAAGGGTTCATGAGAATTACGATTATCATATTATCCTAAATTAATCTAATTTCACCGGAGCAGGTTTTCCCGACGATTTTTATTTCGTTTGGCAGAAAAAGGAGGATAAATTTATCCATTCTTATACCCCTGCCAAACAATTGACTCGGGATTTTCCCAGTGATACGCTTAACAAAATCACCGACTTATTGCTCATAGTTTTTTTACTTCAAAAAACACTAACTTATAGTCTTTCCAATAAATACTACTATACAAAACATGCATTAATAAACCGTCAGAGAAATGTAAGCATAAGTTTGCCCCATATCTTACATTACAGAAAGAATATGCATGTTTGCATATATAAATAGGTTACCAAACATTTCAAATATTACCGTAGAAACAAAATATCTTGTAAACATGTGCATGAACATACAAATGCGATAATTTTGCTCCCAAAATTGAGACGCAATAGCAGCTAACGGCCAAATTTCTCACTCAATTTAGAGATTGATTAATCCTACAAGTTTGGTTATCCTTTTCTTACAATTGAATAACAACACACAGCAAATTACAAACAATCAGAGCATGCATGACGCAGGCCAATGAAAGTCGGGAGATAAGATGAAAAAGCACAAGGACAAGAGAGGGATACATGAAGAACCAATTCTTCGATAAATACTAAATAGTATTATTTAAATCTTAAAACTCTGTGATTGCATTACCCAAACACCACGCCTATATATAGAGGCGATAATCGAATCCTATTGTAAACCAAATTTCTAAAATTTAGCAATTTTCTTAATATAATTATATCTAATTCAAGTATATTTCTAATTCTAGTCAAATTTGAAATTACCAAATAATCAGACTCAAAAATAAAAAAAATAATAAAACTTTTCAAAAATAATCTAAATACCAATCGGAGGCCGAAGCTGCGGAATGGCACCAAAGAGCGGAGCGATTACACAGGGCCGATAGCCGATAGCCGATGCCCAATGAAACGAGGACCGAGTGTGTCTACAAAGAGCCAAACTCAATGGAATTTTCGACTCAGCTTTGGTTGAGTCGCATTTCTCCAAAAACTCTATCGCTAAATTAGCCACATCAACGCAGTATCAACCTCTCCAACGCCCATGAACATCTAAAGCTACAAACCCCCTATAATGGCAACTCTAACCACCTCCTGAGCCCCAAACCACTCTCCCTAAACTCATCATGCGCTCCAAGAGAGCAAAAAAGGCACCTTCATACCTTTCATCAACACCATTACCGACGAATCCCAAATTACACTATGACTACTAGATCAAAAACTCTATATTGACCCCAAGTTCCTCTTTTCCGCAATCGGAGTCAAAACCCTAATGCAATCTCAGCTACTGGATCACAGCAGGCATCTAAAATCGACGAATTGGTATCTAAATCCGAGCAAACTACGATCTAAAACGGAGATAAATCGATCAAATTGCGAGGTTAACGTGAACAGGGGGCGGATCTTCGAAAGGGTCAAATCCCCTCCCCCCCCCCAACCAAAGAAGACACGGAGAAGGGCGACTCACCTACGCTCTCGGCCATTTCCGACGTCAGAGGCGGCGGCGCCGCCGGATCGGCGGCGGCGTCGGAGAAGATCGCCGGAGATCGCCGGAGATGGTGGTGGTTTAGAGAGAGAGAGGAGAGAGAGAGGAGAGAGAGAGTAAAAGAAGAGAGAGAGAGAGAGAGAGAGAGAGAGATTCTAACGACACTTACACTAAAATACGTAAGAGTGTAAAAAATGGAGAGGCCCCTCAACTATATATAATTTAAAAATGACCCCTAATATTTGGCCTAATTACAAAATTTCCCCTGCACTTTTGGCAACCTCTCATTTCTCCCCTTGAGATAAAATAATTGATATTTTTTTTTTTGTAAAACTTTATTAAAATAATTTAGTACATCACACACTATTCTAAATCCTAATATTTATCTAATTTGTAACTTAAAAAATAAATAAAAATAATAGTTTATTAAATACTTTTACTTAATGTAAAGCAAAATGAACTATTATCTTAATTTTTTGGATCTATTTGAAATAATTCAAACAAGTAATTTTTTTTGCAACTTAGCCTTAATTTATTATTTAGATATATTAATTTTGTATTTTCTTAGAATTAAATTAAATATTTTAAAACTTTTTAGTCATTTTACCAAATGTATGAAATAAAATTATATAATTTAATAGATAATAGCTAATAATATCAATAAATTAATAAAATTTTTAATGTAAGTAAGAAACTAATTTAACTTTAAAATAAAAGTTGAATTTTTTTATGGGAAAAATAATTAAGGGATCTATAAAAATTAAAGGGTCCATTTCAAAAATGTCTATAGGTGAGGGAGTCTTTTTGCATTTTTACCCGAGAAATCTAAGTTCGGTGTAACGGGTTATATACATCATGGCTTAGAGTATGACATGTGGGACCCACCGCAGCTACGTGGGTCCCACGTGTAAGTTTCCCAAGGTGACGTGTGTAACCGTTGCAACGTTATAGATACACTAAATTATTTTTTATTAATAAAAAATAATTTTATAAGTATTAAAAGTATTTATTATAAATAAATACCCAGCTGATATATTTATAAAATTATTTTTTGATATTTTCAACTTTAGATAAATAAAAACTTTCCCTAAAAAAAAAATATAAATAATAAATAAAAATGCTCACTTATAAATTATATTTTGTTCGGCCTTTCACCCAAATGTTATACCCGAGTAGAGATGTCAACGGATCGGATTCGGGACGGATTTTTAAAAATCCGAATCCGAAACTGACTACCAAATCCGAACCCGAACCCGAACTAGAATCCGATGGATTTTAAAAATCCATATCCAAATCCGAACCCGACCAAAATTCAAAACCCGAACCCGAATCCGAACCTGAAAATCTAAATCCGAAACAATAAATTTTTTTTTTCTCTTTACAATATTTTAAAATATATTATATTAAATCTAAATTTTTAAAATATAAACTTAAATATAATATCAAATATTCATTTACACATATATTATATAACGTAAAATCAATTCGAGTTCGGATTCGGGTGGGGTACAGTCAAAATTTATATTCAAATCCAAATCGGTCGGGTTTTCATTTTTTATATCCATATTCGTTTAACATCGGGTAAATCCATTCTGTTCGGATTCGGATTCGAATAAAATTTCAGATATTCGTACCCCATTGGCATCCCTATAGCCGAATTAAGCACGGTAGAGCTAGAGTAGCTTTAGGATGGATGATCTTTTGAAAAATGTGTTGTTACAGTTGGTATAAGAGCCAAACACCAGCCAGAAGTGTAAAAAAAAAGTCTCGACTAAGTTAGGATCTGAATGACAAGCTAAGTTAGGGTTTAACTGATAAGACTGAAAATAACGTCAGGACTTAAAAGAGAGAGGAATGTGACCCTCCCCCCCCACAGAATTTAAAATAGTTTCATATATCAAGTATAGTAGGACTAAACCTCTTAATTCGGATACAGTATTTTTGGTTCTGGCTAGATCCAGAAGGTCGAAAGAATTAAGCGTGCTAGAACTAAAGTAGCTTTAAAAGTATAGTAGGACTAAACCTTTTAATTCGGATACAGTATTTTTGGTTCTGGCTAGATCCAGAAGGTCGAAAGAATTAAGCGTGCTAGAACTAAAGTAGCTTTAAAATGAGTGACTCCTATAGGACGTCGCACCAGACGTGAGAGAGAGTGTTAAATATAAAAAAAATATTAAACTTATCATTTTTAAATAGGATTAAATTTCTTAACCCGGCTATAACATTTTGGATGTTGACTAGATCTAAGAGGTCAAGAGAATTGAGCGTGCTCTTACTAAAGTAACTTTAAAATAGACGACTCCTATAGGTCTTTGCACCGATGTGAGAAAAAAGATTAAATATAAAAAATATTAATTTTTTATTTTTAAGTAGCTTAAGTTTTTGAAGAACAGCGACTGCTGGCGATTGTTTAGAGTTTTTGAGAGTGTTGAGCCAAATAATCCAAAAGGAAATGGATAATGTGGGTTTTACTAGTACTTTTTAATCATGGTTAATTTTATAAAGCTTTATGTAAATATAACAAATATTAGATATATTTTTATATAATTAATCATAAGTTAAATACTTAATCTTGATTAATGAGTAAGGTAAATTTATTTTTTTATCCTTTTAGATATTATACTTAACCATAGATATTTGTAAGGTCAAAATTGATATTTTTATTTATATTCAGTTAAAAAATAAACAGTGAACTAACAGTAACAAACTAGAGAGATATATATAAACAACTTAAAATTTTTAAATAAATAAATATAAAAAGATGTATAAAATTAAGTGTTAGGAATAATCTAAATTATGGCTTCAAGTAACCCAATACCCAAAAGAGGCCAAAAAAAAAAAAAAAAAAAAAAAAAAAAAAAAAAAAAAAAAAAAAAAAAAAAAAACTAAATTACAGAAAACCCTTATATAATATACCGTTTTTTCACTTTGCCCTTCTGTCTTTCAAAAGCCAATATTTTGCCCTTCGTAATTACAAAATTATTTTTAGGGGATAACGGGATTAACGGAACATGTAAAATGACAATAATGCCCTCATTCTAATCTATTTTCTTCCTCCCTCAACGTGAAGGCAAGACGAAACCCTAGTTCTTTTCTCTACGTCGTCTCCGCCGTTGAAGCCGGAGCCGGAGGGGAGCAGATCCGGGTGGGCTTTCCCTGCTGCATCGCGCACAGGGGCACCCGCACGCACGCGCCGCGCATGGGAGCCGCGCTGCCGCCCTGGGCAAATGGCATGTTGCTCGAGGACGTCGCCGCCCGCCGCCCTGAGCGCCCGTCGCTGCATGTTGCCGCGCCTAGCCGCGCGGGCCCGAGCGGCGACTATGCCGACGATCGCCGGGGGCTCCCGACGACGGCGGCGGCGGTAGCAGTCGGCCTCAGAGCGATTGGGAGAAGAAGGGGTTGAGGGGTATTTTCGATATATTATCTAAGAAATTGACGGCTCACTAAAGGAATGTTGACGGCGGGAATGTAAATGTACAATTCCAGAATTACGAGGGGACAAAATGTAGGCTTTTGAAAGACAAGGGGTAAAGTAAAAAAATGGTATATTATGAGAGATTTTCTATAATTTAGCCAAAAAAAAAGAAAAAGGAAATATATTAAGTGTGGGTTAGGAATCCATTAATTGATAGGAATTTTTTTATTGTGTGTACCACAAGTGCTTTAACAAGATAAGGAATATAATTTTTAGGGTTTGGTATCCAAAAGAGGCCAAAAAATCAATGGCCATGGACAGCACACAAAACACATAATTAGGGTTTGCAATTTTAAGAACAAGATGGGAATTAGAAATATTTTCCCTACAATAATGATAGAAGCCTAAGTTTTTGTTTGTTTCTACTTATATTTTTATTTTTCGTATAAAATCTTCTTTTCAGTAAATATTTATTTTATTTTATTTTATTTTATTTTATTTTATTTTATTTTATTTTGACTTTTAAATATTTATATTTTATTTTTTTATAATTTTGGAAATATTTTTTTAGAGAATTATGATATTAATGGAGAAACGAAATGATCAAATTATCTTTATTTATATTATAAGATAAAAAAATATAAATATATTTATGTTGTTTTTAAAAATATTTTTGATATAAATTTTAGAGATAAATGAACAGAATAACAACGGAATTTGAGAGAGAGAGATGGTTTAAATAAATCCACTTAAAATTTTAAAATAGTAAAATTTAGAAATTAAAAATTATAAAAGCTTCAATAATTTGATCTCCTTCTTTTACTTGATTGATTGAGAGAGAGAGAGAGATTGTTGGGGTGATATCTATTAAAAGCATTAATCTCATATTTGAAATAAAATTAGAATCCTAAAATATATGTAACTTGTCAATAATTCCAAACTTTGAAATAACAAAATATGTCTTGATAGCACATAGGATTTCGTATTTTTTTGTATTTGTAAGTTGTTCTCGATGATGATGGAATATTCGATTCGGCGATCAGAATTTTATTAGATATAATGTACAATATTAAAATTATTTAAAAATTAAATTTTATAATTTTTTGTCTTCGTTTGCCTACTGAACTAGTAACATCAAAATTAACGACTTGAAATAAAAATAATGATAAAATAATTAAATTTTAAATTAAAAATATTAATCTTGCTTTTGATGGTAAGTATAAATTTTTATTAGATTTTTTCTAATTTGGAGTTGAACTTATAAACGTATCACATCGATTATTAAAATAATTAATTTTAAAACCCTTTAATGGTTTGGTAAATTAAGTCAAAAAATTATAAAATTTAATTTTTAAATAATTTTAATAATGCAAATTATCTCTAATGGGACTGATCGTTGAATCGAATATTTTATTATTGAAAATAACTTAAGATCTTCATGCGTTCGAAAGTACAGAAAACACACTCACTAAATATAATAAATTTATATTTTTTTAGGCTAAATTACAGAAAACTCTCTTATAATATACCGGTTTTTTACTTTGCTCCCTGTCTTTAAAAAGTCTACATTTTGCCTCCTCGTAATTACGTAATTATTTTTAGGCAACAACGGCGGCGGCGGGATCCCTCACATAGCGACGGAGCTCGGCCTCGGAGCGATCGGGAGAAGAAGAGGTTGAAGAGTATTTTCGGTATATTACCTAAAAAATTGACGGCTCACTAACGGAATGCTGACGGCGGGGGTATAAATGCACAATTTCATAATTACGAGGGGGCAAAATATAAGTTTTTTAAAGACAGGAATAAAGTAAAAAAACGGTATATTATAGAAATTTTTTTTGTAATTTAGCTTTTTTTTTTTTTACTTACACAATTTAGTCCTAAACTAATTACCTAGAATGCCTTGGTAAGTTATTATATATATCATCTACTAGACTTTTTGCATAAATTAATGAGCACCACAAAATTTTGTGTAGCTAATAAAACTTAGAATTATTGCAAGAAAAAGAATAATTAATTACTAATTTGAACCAAATTATAATTTGTAGAAAAAACTTAGGAACTATATTAATTCCCATTCGTGCATTTTGCTAGATGTGTCTCGAATTCTTTCTAATTTGATGGGCCAAATTAGTAAAATCAAAATTATTTTTAATTTTTATTGAATTTTTTTTCTAGTCTTATTATAATTTAGTCACTAATGTAAATGTACTTTTTAGGGCATGGGATTTTTTGAAAAAGACATCTTTTATTTTTCTCTTTTATTTTTAATTATCTTTTTTTTTTGTATATTTTTTTATTCAATGACTAAAACTTTATAAACATCAATAACTAAATATTTTTAAAAATATAGGAACTCAATTATATATATAGTTGGACTGAAATATTATCGTAGCAAACGAATTCCGTTGCTACCGAGTTGTTTTCGATGATGGAGCCTCCGAATCGACGATTGACACTGTTGAACATGATCTAGACCACTAAAACTATCTAGAAATTAAATTCAAATCTTTTCGACATCATTGACCTAATGATCAAAGAGTTGCAAAATTTATAATTTTAATGATAGATATGAGACGTTTGCTTGTGTAACGGTGTTCGTTTACTATCGATAGTATTTCAGTCCAAATATATATATATATATAATTGAGCTTATATACTTTTAAAAATATTAAGTCGTTGGTGCATATATGTTTTTAGTTTTTAAATGAAAAAATATACGGTTAAGATGATAGTGGGTCCCTTGAGTTTAGTGATTGGTTGGTAAAATCGGATCAATATAGCTCTTGTGTACAAACAAACACACACACACACACACACACACAAGCTTGATCTCCCCCTCCCCCCCTCCCCCCTCCACACACATAAGCTATGTTGAACCAAACATAAGTGAGCTGATCTTAGCTGTATTCTATTCTCGTGTTCACTTCGTTTATTAAACTAGTGATCAATCTTAAACTCATTTTGAGCCGAACACAAGTTAACTCGCAAACAAAGAGATGGATTTCCAACCCTACTAGGTGTATACACTCTATATAGAGCTGAGACATATATATTAGTGCTAAAGTTCAGATTTTTTTTTTTTTCTTTTTATCATAATTTTAGTGTGTGTTACGACGAGTGCACAAACGAAAATGAAATTAATAGACGATCGCCACACAAAAGCGATTCTCAAATGCACGATAAAATAAAAACACACAAATTTATCTGAAAAAATTTTTATAGAAAAAAAATTACAGACGAAAGTAAAAATTTTAACTATATGAAAAAGGAGATATAAAATTGTTCTGTATTATTTCACTTGATCTCTCTAAGATAAAAGAAAAAAGAACAAATATTCTTAATGGATTTCTCTTAGCGGATCTGATCTATATCGCAGGGGGTGGCCCGAGCCATCCGCTTCCATTACAAACAATCATTTTTTTTTGTCAAAAAAAATTTAAAATTTTATCGTCGCACCGCAAAACCGTCGGCGAATCGAAAACATAAAATTAAGACGATTTCTAATTTCAAGTCACATCTACCGGCCACTTGCCCAACTTAGGGAAATACGTATCTGCGATGCTCGCTGCTGGAGCGAAAATAGCTTAAGAGAAGGAGGAGGAGGAGAAGAAGAGCATCAGATAGCTCGCGCTCGTCGTCACGACGTCGAGCACCACGACAATCTACCAAGTTGTACCGGGACCGGGGATTGTTTCGAGCCGATTCGGCGAATTCGTGGCTACGAAATGAACTGTTGCTCAAGAAGAAGTGTGTATATTACCTGTCTATGGTTGTTGTTTTCAAGGAATAAAATCTAATATGCTTTTTAAAATTTTAAAAATATCTTATTAATTTATTTCTGAATAATCAAAATATTTTTATTGATTTTACAAAAAAATTTAAAATATTCTTATTTTCTTTGGGTTTACTAATGAGATAGGATTTTAGAAGGGTATTTTTGGTCATTTCAAAATAAATTTTAAAATTTTGAATAGTAATAAGAGATAAATATGTAAAAGCTTTTTTTTTTTTTTTTTCAAGGGTAAAATCGTGCAAAACTTACCTGAGCTATGAATCATTTTAAATCAGCCGACGAAATTTTTAAATTTTTGAATTTTACTATCCAACTTTTTTAATTTATTTAATTTGAGTCTTAATTTTAAAATTTGAATGCATCGTTTATCTTTCTAAGTTTAGTTAGTATATTTCGTGTAATTCTTACAGCTATAAATTTATTAAAATAATAAGTAGCTTAAATTTTAAAATTAAAATGTCGTCGACAGAATCAAATCAAACAAATTGAAAAGTTGGATTAAAAAATCAAAAATTTGAAAATCATTACAATGAAACAAATAAATGAGCAAACAAAAGTGAAATAAATGAGCAAAAAAAGTGCAATTTGTATAGAATGATTCATTTTTAATGCTACAAATAAAAAAAAACAAAATTATCGGTTTATTGCACAAAATTTTTTTTTTTCTTTTTCTTTTTGAATTACATACAACAGAAAAAGAATAATCAAACAATAATAATAATAATCAAATAAATATAGAGATTTTTTTTTTTTAATATATGGATATATGAATAAAATGAATCATCTATATATAATATATAATATATGAAATACAAGATATTAAGGAATATATATATATATATATATATATATATATATATATTTTACTCTATTTTTATATATAGAGTTAATTTCATACAGTTCTATGTAAACATATCGAATAACAGATATATTTTTAAAAAGTTCAAATTTTCATATTCATCCTTTAAAAACTCCTAAATTGTTCATATATGTCTCTACGTCAATGCCCAGATAAATTTACCTTTTTATCCTTTTAGATATTATATTTAACCATATATTTATAAGGACAAAATTGATATTTTATTTATATTCTGTTAAAAAATAAACAGTAAACTAGCGGTAATATATCAGAGAAACATATATGAACAACTTAAAACTTTTAAAGCAAAAAATATAAAATATTGAACTTTATAGAAATATATTTACTATCTTATATATTTATAGAAAACTATATAAAATTAACTCTTATATATATATAGAGCAATGCTACATGTACACCCCGAAGGGGTGTACATCATACATCTCCACCATTTTAATGGTGGCGATATTTTTTACGGGTCACATCAAGTGACCCATCATCACACCCCCACCCTTAGATGGATGGGGGTGTGAGATGTACACCCCTTACGGGTGTACACATAGCATTTTCCATATATATATATATATATATATATATATATATATATATATATATATATATATATATATATATATATATATATATATATATATATGCTTTTACCAAAGTGTTAACACCAAAATAGTAGCCATTAGGGTTTTGATGCACTTCTTGGTAATCTCGGTGTGCTTACACATTCCATTGCTTCCACTCTGCAATTTCAAAAAAAAAAAAGAAAAAAAGAAAAAAAAAAAAGGTGAGAGAGAGAGAGAGAGAGAGAGAGAGAGATTAAAACATGCTTGATTTATTTCCTCTAATTTCACAATTAAAATTTGTAAAAAAAATATTATATTTAGTGTAAGGATGTTAACGGGTCGGATCTAGAGTTAAGAAATTTGATGGAATTAGGTAAATCCGAATTTGCGTTCGCGTCTTATCATATTCAATCCGCATATTCCTTTTCGTTTAGGGATGTAACGTGGGCCGTGTCGAGTAAGCTTAGGCCGGACTGGGAATGCAAATGGATTCAGATTGGTGGAGCTTCAGCTCCGAATAGGACAATAAGTGAAAATAAAAAATATAACTTATTTCAAATACATTCTGATTAGGGATGTTAATGGGTACGGATATCCGAAATTCTATCTGAATCCGAATCCGAACGGAATGAATTTATTCGGTATTAAATAGATATGGATTCAGATATGGATATAAAAAATAAAAATCCGACGGATTTGAATTTGGATATAAATTTTGATTGTACCCGAATCCGAATTAATTTTACGTTATATAATATATATATATGTATATAAATATTTGATATTATATTTAAATTTATATTTTAAAATTTTAAATTTAATATAATATATTTTGAAATATTGTAAAAAGAAAAAAAAAATATTTCGGGTTTAAATTTTTGGGTTTGAGTTCGGATTTGGATTTTGAATTTTTTATCGGGTTCGAATTTGGATATGAATTTTTAAAATCCGTCAGATTTGGATTCGGATTCAAGTTTGGTAGTCGGGTTCGGATTCGAAATTTTGAAAATCTGCCCCGAATTCGACCCATTGACATCACTAATTCTGATCTTCTAAGTAAATGAAGCGAAAGGTAGAAAAATCCTTTCTTTATTTAATCTGATCCCAATTTATAAAAAACTTTTCAAAAATTTGCTCCCACCCATCTTTAATAGAATAATAAATGAAGGCCAAAAATAAAATTAAAATTAATTCAACTCGAATATGATCTAACCCAACAATTAGGTTTAGTTTGGTGATATAAAAGTTAAAAGCATCATATTTTTATACTATAAAATGTTCAAAATTTTAAAAGCACTTTAAAAATTATTTTTTATATCATAAAATAAATTTTTTATATCGTTCATAAATTATTTATAGTCGCCGCATAATCAAATTAGGATTTAGCAGAAAAAATAATTTTTTTTTTAAAAAAAAAATAGGACCACTTGTCAGAGATATTTTGAGTTACTAAAAATGACACGTGGCGATGAATTGAGACTTCTTAAAAAAACAAAGCACTTAAAATTTAAAATTTTTGAAGTTAAAAGCATTAATTTTATGCCATAAAAAATTTAAAATTTTAAAAGCGCTTTAAATTTTTTTTTTTTATACTATAAATTAATGGTTATAATATGATTCTCTGATAGTAATTACAACTGTAATTTGAAAGGTGCCTAAAAATTATTTTAAATTTTATATAAAAATTAATGTTTTTAATCATCACATTATCAAATTACAGTTTGATTAGAAAAAAAAAAAAAAAAAAAAAAAAAAAAAAAAAAAAAAAAAAATCTGTCTACAAATGCTGATGGTGCAGGATATAAATCAAAAAATTTAAACATAAATTTGCGTAAGATAAAACTTCAGTGGAAAGCTCTTCAATGATTAGAGCTTTCGATTCGCTGCCACGTAAAATAAAACTGACACAGAGGTTTCGATTCGCTGCCACGTAAAATAAAGAGATAATTGCCTATGTACTCCTGAAATCTGAAGAAATATCTGATTTACCCCTCTTATTTTTTTCTTTCCAATATACCCTTCATACGTTCCACCGTTATTAAAAATACCCCTACCGTTTCCCTTTGTTAAGTTAACTAGGATTAAACTAGAGTTAAATAATAATCAGAGTTGAAAATTATCAGATATATTTATTTTGTCCCTATCTACTAAAACTATTGAAAATTCGACAGTTCCAAACGGTACACTAACAGAGTTTAACTTCAGAAATATTTTAGAAAGAAGTTGGAACGTACGAAGGATAGTTTTAATATTAGTCGGTAAATATAAAAACAGAAAAAATTTTAAGTTTTATTTTCGTTGGACTGAACAAATTATTTGTTACCAGATCAGAGGCCAGGGGCGCAGGTCCGGCGGTGTCGTCTTCGGGCGGCGCCGGAGCCACAGGTGGCGCGGGTGGGCTCGGCGCCGCCGGCGCCGGCGCCGTCGCGCGCTTCTTCCCGTGCCTCTTCTTCTTCTTCTTCTTCTTATGCTTCGCCGGCGCCGGCGCCGGCGCCACCGCCGGCGGGATCGCCGGCGGGAGCGCCGGCGAGATCGCCGGCGGGAGTGCCGGCGGGACTATCGGCGGCGCCGCTGCCGGCGCCGGCGGGAGCGTCGGAGGCGCCACCGGCGACTTTTTCGGAGGCGGCGGCGACGTCGGCGGGGCCACCGGAGGCGGCGATGCAGGTGGGGTCACCGGGGGCGGTGACGTTACCGGGGGAGGTGAGGCTACGGGGGAGGGCGTGGACGGGGGAGGAAGGGACGGCGCGGCGGAGGGGGATTGAGCTTCAACAAAGTTTGAAACGATAGGGATGACGACGGCGACGACGGCGACGACCACAATGTTGAATGTGATAAAACCATTACCCTTCATTTTCATTTTTGAATGCAGTAGCATTTGTGTTTGTGGTTGTGTTTATGTTTGTGTTTTATATATACAATGAGAAGTGTTTTTTTTTTTTTTTTTTTTTTTTTGGGAGAGAGAGAGAGAGAGGTGGGTGGGTGGGTACAAAATGGAAGGTGGAGTAAAAGGACCTGGGAGCAAACAACCGACCCATTTTCATGCATGGAAATTAAGATTGGTTGGGGATTTTATTACTAATAGTGCAAATGTGGGGGCTTAAGACAATTTTCCCTTCTTTTTAAGTATATATATATATATATATATATATATATATATATATATATATATATATATATATATATATAGTTTTCTATGAGCTGTTGATTCTGTGAGGAGTAGTGCAGTAGACAATTCGTGCCACTCATTGAATTATTTGTGTGTACGAATCCAATTCATAGCCCTTTGCATCATGTGCCATTATTTGTAACATTAGTCATAAATCGGTCGAAATAACTGGACTTAAATAAATATCACTATATTTTAAAAAGTGTGTATAATATTCATCATATTTTAATATTTCATCTGATGAATAAGATTATTTTACTTTCATTCGTTGTATGAATAAGATGTATATCATATACCCCTATAAGGGTCTATGGATATTATTTTTCTTTGTATTATCTCGGTGATTTTACATTGCTCGATAATTATTCTCTGTGTGTAGGGATGTCAACGAGCCGAACACGAGTGAGCTGGGGTCGGCTCGTTTAATAAACGAGCCGGCTCACGAACAACAAGTTTGATTTTTATTTCTACTATTAGGTGCAAAATTGGAAAAAAATTAAAAAATTAAAATTTTAATCTAATAATTAAAATTCACAAAAGAATTATAGTCTAAAAAATTGATATATATATATATATATATATATATATATATATATATATATATATATATATATATATATATATATATATATATATATATATATATATATTCGAGCCATTATCGAGCCGTACATGAGCGAGCTGATCCTAGCTCGTGATCGGCTCGTTTATTAAACGATCTGAAAAAAAATTTGTCGTTCTTTGTCTTATTCTGTACACTCTTTTCTCGGCCATCAAACCAGTAACACCTTCAGCATTATTATTATTATTATTATTATTATTATTATTATTCACTAACATGATCTAGAAGCTTTGTTTTAAATCTCTTCTCTAATTTTGCAAGCCATAAACTTGGCATTGAATTGAAATGCTGGGGCTAATTAAACATGAATTAGGGTTCATCTTTTGGTGAATGGTAGGTGGTGAGTCAAAACACTATCATAAATTGGTTAAGTTTGCTGCATGTGCTTACTTAGCTGTTTTTTGAAGCAAGGCCTTGCCCCCCAACAAATTGGTACAAGAACTTAAAAAAAAAATAAAAAATGGTGGGGTCGGATTCGGGTCGGGTTAAACTTTGTTCGGTTCGTTTAAAAAGTTCGATAAATTTTTTAGGGCAATTTTTTATATACCCCTAAAAATTTTTCTTTTTTTAGATTTACTCCTCTTAGAAGACTAATATTAAAACTATCATTCTTACGTTCCAACTTCTTTCTAAAATACCCCTACCGTTTGGAGCTGCCGTTATCTGTGTGAAATTACTATTTTGCCCTTTCAAATATACCCTTCTACCATAACCAACTTTTCTTATGTACCCTTAAAATTTTCAATAGTTTTGATAGATAAGGATAAAATAGGTATATCTGATTATTTTCAATTTCGATTATTATTTAACTCTAGTTTAACCCTAGTTAACTTAACAAAGGGAAACGGTAGGGGTATTTTTAATAACGGTGGAACGTATGAAGGGTATATTGGAAAGAAAAAAATAAGAGGGGTAAATCAGATATTTTTTCAGATTTCAGAGGTACACAGGCAATTATCTCAAATTTTTATATGGATCGTTAGTGTTGGAAAAATTCGGTACTCGCCCCGATATCAAATTCTGTGAATCCGCAATCCTAACCCCACCACCTTTTTGGGTTTAACCACCACTATATGGATGTGATTAAATTTTAACCCCCACCACCTTCATAAATGTTACCACCACCATATGGATGTGAATACCACCGTCAAATATATATAGCACCTATACTATATTTATAGCTTACATAAAAAATTATCTAAATCCTAATCTGAATAAATTTTTATTATAATTAATATTTAAATCTTAACAAACTTATCTTTTAAGAGTTAAATATTAATCTTAATCCAACTAGGATTCAACTACAGATCTAACCAAATCCTAACAATTAGGTTAAATGTGACTGTAAATACAGTGTAGTCGAGCAAAAAAAATTTGAGTGGGAAGCTCTCTAACGGCGCCACGTGTCATTTTTATCTCTATCAAAAGGTAACAAATTTTTTTCCTCTAAGATTTTAAAAATATTTTTAGATGGAAACAAAATTAATACGTGGCAGCAGATCGAGAGCTCCGCACTCAAATGTTATCTGTGTAGTTGATGATGAATTCAGTTGAAAATACAACGGTTATAACGATATGCATTTTACCTGATTAGATGTAGTAAAAATCAATCGCATTTTACCTGATTAGATGTAGTAAAAATCAATCACGATATTCATAAATAATTTGTTTGGTTGTATATAGTTGAGAACTTGTATTTATAAATTTTTTATTATTTATAAGTACAAGTGTGGTGTGATTACATATAATATATATATAAAAATATATATTTTCTACTTAAAAGTAATTAGAAAATTTATTTTATTTTTTATTTAAAGTTATTCTTTTCGACCGTTATAAATTAAAATTGCAGCCAATTTAGCGTATGAATCGATGATTTGTATCATTGTAATGGTCGCAAAATTATAATTTAATGGTTGGTTTAGGATGTCTGTTCATTTAGATCTGTTTGGTTCGGATATAAATTTAAGAGGTATAATTTTTTTTATATCTGAAATAGTTTATTATTCCGGAATAATCAAGTATAAAAGTTAAATTACGTTTGGCTCAAAAGTTGGTATTCTTTGAAATAAAAAAAATTATGTTTGGTTAAAATTATGGAGGTATTCTCTGAAATAAAAAAAAATTATGTTTGATTAAAATTATGGAATAGTAAATAATAGTGAAAAAAGATGATAGATTTTTTATCAAAATACCAACTTTGCCATTACCTTATATATATATATATATATATATATATATATATATATATATATATATATATATATATATATATATATATATATATATATATAAAAATTAATTTTAATTATTATAAATTAATTAAAATGACAATTTAATTGTAAATAATAAATTACATCTTACCTAAACAAAATAATTTTTTATATTTTATAGTACATTTTAGTAAATAATAATGAGTAAACAAAATTAGTAAACAAAATATAAAATAATTTTTTATATTTTACAGTATATTTTAGTAAACAAAATTAGTAAAAATAATTAGTAAATAGCATATTTTAGTAAATATAGTCTCAAATTGGAAGATAAGCTAAAATATATATATAAAAAAAAATCATTTATTGTCCCTAGATATAAATCTTATTCAAAGGGGTGGGATATTTTACATCTTTATCCATAAATTTTTTTTCATATTGTTTGGTAAGGATTGAAGAATAAAGGGATTATTTTCCTTTTATCCCCCAACAAAATAGAACCTTAATGGTGCGAAAAAATTCAAATCAATTAAATTTTTATTTGTAATTGTTTTTGAATTATTCTAATCAAAATCAACATCCCTGATCCTGGATATAAAAAATAATATTCTTACTTTCTTATTTAATTATATTTATTTTCAATTTTTTATTTCCCTCTATCTCCCTAATGCATAATAAAATAAGGCTAGAATAAAATAAAAAAACTCTCTTATAAATACCCTTTTTATATTTTTTTCTCTTTAAATTTTAAAAATCTATATTTTACCCCCTCAAAATTTCAAATTGATACATTTAGTCCTCCAGTTTCCGTCACTATTCTATCAATTTTCTAAATTTTATACCGAAAATATCTTTAAAAACGACATAAATATATTTAAAATTTATATTTTATAGACAAAATCAGAGCAATTTGATTATTTTGTCCTCTCCATTAATACTGTAACTTTCTGAAAAAAATTCTAAAATTTTAAAGAGGCAAGATGCAGATTTTTGAAAGTCGAGAAAAAAAAAATTAAAAAACAAATATTTTGTAACGATCCGGCCTACTAGCAATAATAACTCGTTGGAGCTAAACCACAACCCAAAATGCTTAAGCCATTCTCATCCGATGTGAGACTATCGTTTAGGCCTGACGTCCTGGTCAGTCCAATCACACGCACAATCGAAAATTATCAAGCAATGTGAGGCTTGTCTCGCTAGTCCTGCCATCTAAACCCAGACTCAACCGAGATTTGTCATACACTTTCGGCTGGTAATTGGCTCTGATACCAAATGTAACGATCCGACCCACTGACAATAATAATTCGTTATGCCCAAACTACAGTTCAAAATACTTAACCCCAGTTATTAGTACTAGTGTACATTATTTTTTATATATCTAATCATAATTTCATTCTAATCCAATGTGGAACTATTTATTAGGTGTCACATATTTACAAAAAATTTTCTTTACTTTAGCCGAAAATAAATCAAAACGCATGAGAATTAGTATCCAACATACTTCTAATTGTTTCAGTAGTATCAGAGCATATTTACTACTGATAGTATTTCAGTCTAACTCATACTTGCGCTTGGTCCGGAATAACTGGACCAAGCTAGTCAAGTTGGACCAAATTTGTTTCTCCCTATTTTGGTCAAAGTAATACATAGTGTAAATAGGGATGTCAACGGGTCGGATTCGGATAGATTTTCGAAAACCCGAACCCGAACCCGACTACCAAATTCGAATCTGAATCCGAATCTGATGGATTTTTAAAATTCATATCCAAATCCGAATTCGACAAAAAATTCAAAATCCGAATCCGAATGCGAATCCGAATCCGAAAATTCAAACCCGAAACAATTATTTTTCTTTTTCTCTTTACAATATTTCAAAATATATTATATTAAATTTAAAATTTAAATATAATATTAAATATTTATATACGTATATATTATATAATATAAAATTAATTCGGGTTCGGATCGGATTCGGGTTCGAGTCGGATACAATCAAAATTCATATTCAAATTCAAATCCGTCAGATTTTTATTTTTTATATCCATATCCGAATTCATATCCGTTTAACATCGGATAAATTCATTCCGTTCGGATTCGAATTCGAATAAAATTTTAAGTATCCGTACCCACTGACATCCCTAAACATTTTAAGTGTAAACATGACTTTTGTCTATTTAGGCCCATTTGGTGTTGAATAAAATTGGGATAAAAATATATAAAATTATATATATTTTTTATTTTTTATAAAATTATAAAAATATGATTAATTTCATATATATTTCAGTACACATATCGAATAATATATATATTTTTATAAAATTTAATTTTTTATATTTATTCTTTCAAAAAATCCTAAATTTTTTATCATTAGCTTACTATTTTTTTTTTATAAAATATAAATAAAATATTAATTTTGTTCTTGCAAATATGTCTTCAAAAAATCCCAACTGTTAAAAAAATATACATGTGATTAAATATAATATCTGAAAGAATAAAAAAATAAAATTATCTCATTCACTAATCAAGATTAAGTATTTAACCTATAGTTAATTATATTTTTCTAACGAATATTGACGGTATGGACATATATGAACAACTTAAGAATTTTGAAAAAATAAATATGAAAAGTTAAACTTTATAGTAATATATCTGCTATTCGATATGTGTATAGGGAACTGTATGAAATTAATCTTTTAATTTATGGTCATATAAATTCGAGTGTAAATTAAATTTTTTAAAATACCGTAATTTTATCTGAACTCTAATTCAATAAAAATTTTATTTTAGTGTGAACTTGATTTTTGGTAAAACAAATAAGCTCTGAGAATGTGCTTGGTTGGTTCTCTCACAAAAAAAAAAAAGAAAAAAAAAGAAAAGAAAAAGTAAAATAGAGTGTGCTTGGTTTGTAAAATATACCGAAAATTATTTAAGTCGTAAATTTTAAAAAATTATTTTTACAGATTTGAAAAAAAAACAGAGTGTTTTTCTTGTCCACCGATAGAAATGTTTTTTTTTTTTTTTTTTCTACTACAAATCAAACACTATATATATATATATATATATATATATATATATATATATATATGTCAACGAGCCGAACACGAGCGAGCTGGGGTTGGCTCGTGTTCGGCTCGTTTAATAAACGAGCCCAACACAAGCTGGCTCGTTTAAATATAGAGCTGAAAAAATTGGCTCGTGTTCGGCTCGTTTATTAACGAGCCGAACAAGAGCTGGCTCGCGAACAACAAGTTTGATTTTCATTCCTACTATTAGGTGTAAAGTTGAAAGAAAATTTAAAAATTAAAATTTTAATTTAATAATTAAAATTTATAAAAAATTAATGGCTTAAAATCTAAATAGTAATATATATATATTCGAGCTGTTATCGAGCGAACACGAGCGAGCTGACCCCAGCTTGTGTTCGGCTCGTTTATTAAACGAGCTGAAAAATTCGGCTCGTTTACTAAACGAGCGATTCGATTTCGAGCTTATTTCGAGCCGAACACGAGCTGGCTCGCGAACAGCGAGCTAGATTGCGATATATATATATATATATATGGAAAATGCTATTTGTACACCCCATTTGGGGGTGTACATCGCACACCCCGCCCATCCAATGGGTGAGGTGTGGTGAGGGGTCACTTCACAATTTGTGAAGTGACCCCCCCACTCTTGGATGGGTGGGTGTAAGATGTACACCCCCTTTGGGGGTGTACATGTAGCGTTGCTCATATATATATATATATATATATATATATTGCCGATTTTTTTTCAAATTGAAAAGTCAAAGGAGTAAGTTGTAATATCAAGAAAGTACAGGGACTATTTACACATTTCACCCATACAAAATGCATTTTCCTTTCCGTACAAGTTTCCTCCATCGCCGTGTTCTCCTCTCTCACTCTCCCTCGCCCCGAGCGCGAAAGAGCAGAGCTAAAGGTTCCCAAAACCCTAGGAATCGCGCTCCAACATCCAATTTTTCGATTAATTTTCGAAACATCGATCCAAATCCCTTCATAAAGTAAGTTTTCCCATCGATTATCGTTGTCTTTTTGGTGAATTTGTTCTGGGTTTCTGCTATCTCCTGTTCGAGTGCATCGTGTGAAACCCTAGAATCTGGTTGCGTATTTCGACCTAATTAGGGTTTCTTATGCGTGGGTTCTTGTTAGAAGTACGTTTATCAAGTATAAATTTGAGATTGGGATGGATAAAGATTAGAAAAAGGGGGGGAAAATGAAATGATTTGAGCAAAATACGCACCTTTTTATATAGTTAAGATACAATTTGAAAGCAATTTGAAAGCAACAATGGGTTCTTGTTTTGATGATTTAAAAATATTAGGTAAAAATATACAGAACTTATCCGAACTATGAATTATTTTGAATCGACTGCTCAATTTTTCAAAATTTTGATTTTACTGTTCATCCTTTCAATTTGGTTGATTTGAGTAAGTCAACGGTGCTCTGACTTCAAAATTTAAGCTAATTATTTTAATGAAATTATAGTTGCAAGAATAACTAAATCTGCAAACATAAATGATGTATTTAAAATTTGAAAGGAAAAATGGGTTCTTGTTTTGATGATTTAAAAAGATTAGGTAAAAACGTACAGAGCTTATCCGAACTATGGATCACTTTGAATCGGCTACTCAGCTTTTCAAAATTTTGATTTTACTATTCAACCTTTTAATTTGGCTGATTTAAGTAAGTCAACAGTACTGCGACTTCAAAATTTAAGCTGATTATTTTAATGAATTTATAGTTGCAAGAATAACTAAATTTGCAAAGATAAACGATGTATTTAAAATTTGAAGTTAAAGTGATACTGACCGACTCAAATCAAATAAATTGAAAGGTTGGATAGCCAAATTAAAATGGTTCATAGTTCAGATAACTTCTGTATGTTTTTACCGAAAGATTATATGGGATTATGCTAAATATGTTGTATTAAGCAGCTTCAGAAATTTTCCTTTTAGTGTTTTGTGTTTTGGTTTGCTGAGTTCATCCTTTTGCATCTCATTTGAGATAGTAGGTGGTGTGATCTGTGGCAATCGAAGAGTAATTATGGCGTCGACCGGAATTTACGACGACTTGAAGCCGAGAGGTAGAGCTATGAAGTTTAATATCAACTTATTAGGGTGTTTTAGGTGTTTGTAGATTATATCCCTTGATGAGTTTTGCTTTAGTTGCTGCCATAGTTAGTTAATTCGGATTCGGCAAAAATTCGGTACGGATATAATACGGATAAAATTCGTATCATAATTTTAAAATTCGTTGAAAAATTCGGCTAAAAAACGGACTCGTCAATTATTCGGATACGTGATTTATACGGAAATAATACGTTCACTAATTAAAAATTCGGGATCAAAAATTCGGCTATTAAATTTAAAAAAAATTTAAAAATTTATACTATTAGTATAAACAATTATATTTTTTAAAAATAATTTAATCAATTTATTTAGAAATAAATAAAATATTCATTTAGAACAAAAAAATATATAATTTTAAATTATTCCCGACAAATAATTTTAATTCGGATTTTCAGTAATTCGTGAATAATTCGCGAATAATTCGCGAATAATTCGTGAATTAACTAACTATGCTTTGAAAAAGAACGAATTTTTCACCCAAAAATTCGTAATTCGTGAATAATTCGCGAATAATACTTTTTGATTCAAAAATTCGCGAATTATTTCGAATTTTTGGAAAAAGTCGGAAACGGTACGTTTAATTCGGATTCTCAATAATTCGCGAATAATTCGCGAATAATTCGCGAATTAACTAACTATGGTTGCTGCTATAATGCATTATAAAAATAACCTCTACAAGAAAGGAGAACAGATGCTGTGTGTAGTGGGGATGAGCAACTACTTTTGTAACATTGTCAACTTTAGCGATCCAAAACTGTTCATCAGTTAATTCTGATTGCTTTAATTGGATAGAAACTTTATGTAGTCTGAAGTTAATAACTTTATGTAATCAAAAGTTCAGATTTAAATATGTAAGTCTAGGATTGGCGCTTTTTTTCTGCCGATGTTTTTATGTAGCATGATATAAGTGAGTTTAAAGATGCGACTTTTCGGCAAGCTTATTGAAATTACAGGCCAACACGACAACACTACTGAAAAATGTTGATCTGGAGAGATTGATATAAGTTAAAGGGCCGCGCGGAAGAACTTTTACATGTAATCACGTCTTTATTGAGGGCATGTTTTGGTTGCTTCTTAATTTGATTTGTTTCCTTTTTCTGGGAATTGTGGCAGATGTGTGCATTGTTGGTGTGGCGCGTACGCCAATCGGCAGCTTGCTTGGTTCACTGTCATCTTTGTCTGCCACTAAGTTAGGCTCCATTGCTATCAAAAGTGAGGCCATGATGAGTTCAACTAACTTATGCATTCACTCTTTTACATGATCTTTAGTTACTTTTATTCTGATCTGAGTTCTTCAGGTGCTCTTAAAAGGGCGAATATCGATCCAACTCTTGTGCAAGAAGTCTTTTTCGGGAATGTTTTGAGTGCCAATTTGGGTCAGGCTCCGGCTAGACAAGCCGCCTTAGGCGCTGGTATACCAAATACAGTTGTCTGCACCACCATTAACAAAGTTTGCTCATCTGGAATGAAGGGTATTAAACTAATTCTCTTTTTTTTAGTTAATCCACAATAAATGGCATGGCAGTGCGTATGACAGTTCCGGAAATATCCTGATTACACAACTTAGCCTCTGAACTTCAACACTTCACCCTCTAAACTTTCTCATATGTTGCAATTCTACGGCCTGTGATCGCTTGAAAAGAAAATCTGACAACACTGCTGTGTTTTCCAGTAAAATTGCCATGTATCCCTGTTTCAGGTGCATTGGAATTAAAAAATTAGTTTTGCAGAACGGGTAAAATGGTTTTTTTGGAGGGAAAACTTAGACTTTTTTAGGTGGGGGATGGAACTGCATATAAGAAAGCTCGGTGACTAATGTGTTTATGTGAACATTTCAAAGAGTAAAGTAGCAATCTCAGGATGTTACAGGGACTAACCATACGTTTTGTCCTCATGCGAATATTATGGCTTAGAGTAATGTACATTACTTCTTAACAGCTGTTATGTTTGCGGCCCAAAGTATCGAACTGGGGACCAATGATGTTGTTGTAGCTGGCGGAATGGAAAGCATGTCGAATGCCCCTAAATATGTTGTAGAAGCAAGGTCCGCAATTCAATACTGCTATTTTATACATTATTTTTTCATGCCTCGCATAAAAATGCTTCAGCGTATGTAACACAATTGATGCAGAAAAGGATCTCGATTTGGACATGATATGCTTGTGGATGGAATGCTTAAAGATGGACTTTGGGATGTTTATAATGATTTCCCGATGGGAATGTGCGCTGAATTGTGTGCAGATCAGTACTCTTTTACAAGAGAAGAACAGGTACTCTTTACTACTTGGTTTTATACAAAGCAACTATGTGTAACACGTGTACGAATTAATTCAAGAAATTATCAACTTCTCGCTTGAAAAGGCTTGGACTAATCAAGAATGGAATCATACTGCATACTGATTTAAAGGTGTTTCTGTTTTGATGTCTTAAATTTATTCACGCCTTTATACTCACCTCTTCACTTATACTTAAACCTTTGCTGTTTCTTTTGTGGCCCTTCCAAATTGCATTTTGTGACCCATGGCCTTCTTCGGAAGATGCAGGAATTGAATTCCATTAAAGTTATTTGGTGCCCAAGGATTTAAGTGCCGTGGCACGGGATCGTGCCGAAAACTTGCAGGCGCGGTACGGTACGATGCGGTGCGTGTCGAGCAGTATTGATGAGTGCTGGTAAAAGAAAATACATATGTGCCGGCACATAATGGCATGAAATATATTTTTTTTATAGCAACAAAGTTTTTTAATTGTTTATTACGTATCTTTATCAAATCTTTTGAACTTTATTGTGAAAATTATTTAGTAATTTAAAGAAACGAGGGGTTTTGAGCTGTGTCATCGGCACAGGGGCTGTATTGGCACAATACGCCGCGATGAATACGAACCGTGCCGATTGATACTTAAATCCTTGTTGGTGCCTCACCATTACAATTATCTGTAGTTTGATGAAGTTTATTCAATCAAAAGTCTTTTCAAATCTTTATCTTTTAATTTGTCCTCATAAGCAAAATCTATGGCTAATATGTCTCCTCTACTACGGCTAGGACTCTTATGCGATACGAACCAATGAACGTGGAATAGCCGCTCGCAATGCTGGTGCCTTTTCTTGGGAAATTACTCCGGTCTAGAATCTAAACTTACTGTAACAAGAAGCAATTTATTTCTCTTGTTTGGTACTAAGGCTTATTTTCAAGCCTTTTTTTTAATTTTTTTTTCTTAATAGGTTGAGATTCATGCTGGAAGAGGGAAACCACCAATTGTTGTTGATAAGGATGAAGCTCTTGGAAAGGTAATCACTTACTATTCCACAGTGTAGATGGCACTCTTTAGATTTCTATGTATTCTTTGGGAAAAAGAACACATTTTCTCACGGTGATCCAACAGTACTAAACTTACTTTTTGGTGTTTGGAATACCCTCTGGCTTTGTTTGGTTTGGGTACAAAGGGGGATATCCCCCCCTTTGTACCCAAACACTATTGAACAAAGGGAGAACTATTAGGTACAGTAGTTCCAGTACAAACAGAATAAGCTGGAACAACAGTTCTTACCTATTATTTTATAAATTTTTTTTTTACCAAACTACCCCTTCTCCCCTCCTTTCTCTCTTTCCAATACACTATAATCATCACAAATCCCTCTCTCTCTCCCCTCTCTCTCTTCTTCCCAATACACTCATCATTACAAATTTATAATTTAAAATTAATATTATAAAATTTTAAATTTTAAAATTTAAATATTGAAATTTTATATTTAAAATTTTAAATTTAATTTGAGAAAAAAAAATATTAAATTAAATATTATTTTAAAAAAATATAATTTGATTATGATTTTGATTTTATCTTAATTTTTTAAAAGCTTTAATTTATTAATTATCACATATTAAATCTTGAGGGTAAAAAAGTAATTTACCCAACTTAACCTCTTTATTCCTCTTATTCCTCATTATCATACCAAACACAAAATCTCTTATCCCTAGAACCATCCCAAACGCTTTTTTACCCTAGTTCCGTACTTTATACTTATACCTGGTACTACTAATTCTCACTAATTCCCAAACCAAACGATACCTCTAAGATTAATGATTTTGAGAAAATGATCAATATAAAGTACCGTATATGGTCATAATTTGGTGGCTATACATTTGGTATTCTCTAATTAGCCGTCGAACCTCCATTATTTTGTGTTAGTAATCATCAGTTCTGTCTGGAGGCTAAATGAAAAATATTTTCGTCAGATTTTGCTTTATGATTCTCTGACAAATTTGGCTTATATGTGTATATACAGTTTCCACTACTGTCACAAATTACATAGTCTGTGCATAAAAACAGATTCAGGACATTTCTATTTCCTTTTTCTCGGCCTTTCTTATTTAGGGATTACTATAAATCTTAACCCTCGATTAGTTCATAGCTTTCGCCTATCCTTTTCCTGTGTGAAGCGTGTCCTAGCATGTGAGTACAATATCCGCCGCATCAGCGAGAAATTATTGCCTGGACCTCGTCCGCTCTGTTAGCACCGGACTCTCCACTGATTCTGCCGTCCATCCCATCTCTTATCTCAATTTCCCACACCCAGTGATTCGCCGCTTCCCATGATACCAATGGTGGTTTTTCAAAGTGTTGTGGCTATTGAAAGTAGAGATAAGACCTAAATCGCTAGGCGGTGGTCAATGGCTGACGGGGAGGACCGGTCCAGGCAACAAGCTCCCTTATCTTTTCTCCCCCCTTCTTTTGTCGCTACTTATTCTAATCTTCGAACTTTTGTTTTGTGTGTAATGTTTCTTGTATGCGTAGTTTGATCGTGTCAAACTCAAGACACTCCGACCAAGTTTTAAGCAGAATGGCGGTTCCGTAACTGCTGGCAATGCTTCTAGCATAAGGTTGGTTGCTTCATTTTAATTTTTTTTTAGTTCGCCGACTTACAGGCTATTATATATATTATGCTTAGGCTACAAAAACCAAACTAATTAATGAGAACTAAGCTAACTTATCCGAGAGGTTTTCTACACAAGCTTTTGACACATTTCCATGTTTTATAAGGAGATTTGGACGTTCTAATATTCCCGATTACGCCCTCTGTATAACCTATTGCTTTTGTTTAGAACTAGATCATTTTAGTGTTCTACTTCATCATACTGGTTACGAATCATCCTATAATTATTTACTTAAGTTGTGTCTTTATAATCTTCTTCTATTAATGGTTTTTGGTGGACAGTGATGGGGCTGCGGCACTAGTGATTGTGAGCGGAAAGAAAGCCAAGGAATTAGGGCTTAAAGTGATTGCTAGGATCAAGGGATATGCAGATGCAGCTCAGGTATTTACCGTAATGAATACAATAAAAACTACTACATAGCGGCAAAATATAATATTAAGGCTAAATTACAGAAAACCCCCCTCTAATATTCCGCTTTTCCACTTTACCCCCCTGTCATTTAAAAGTCGACAATCTGCCCCCTCGTAATTTCAGAAATGTCTTTAGGGGGCAACGACGTTGACAGAAATGGTAAATTGACGAAAATACCCTTCCTTTTTTTTTCGAAGTTTTTTTTTTTTTTTTTTTTTTTCTTTTCTTTTCTTTTCTTTTCGAAGTCTTTTTTTTTTTTTTTTTTTTTTTTTTAGGGAATATTTCCCAAGGGTATTTTGGGTATATGAAAATATATTTTCAAAAAAACTGACGGTCAACTGACGGTCAACTGACGGCGGGGAGGTTATTGCACAATTCGGTAATTACGAGGAGGCAGGTTGTCGACTTTTAAATGACAGGGGGGTAAAGTGGAAAAGCGGGATATGACAGGGGGATTTTCTGTAATTTAGCCTAATATTAATGTTAAATTTCAGTTTACGTCTGCATATCAGAGTTTTCCGTAGCTCCAAGAGGTTTTTTTTTAAAAAAAATATCATCTTTAAGTATAAATTGCCATGAAAATTAGTAGAATTGAAAGGAAGTTTGGAATCTAAATATGTGTTTGATGCAATTTATTACGAGATTTGGTTACGCAGGCACCTGAGCTATTCACAACGGCCCCAGCACTTGCTATACCGAAAGCCATATCAAATGCCGGCTTGCAGGCTTCTCAAATAGATTATTACGAGATCAACGAAGCATTTTCTGTGAGTTACAACGTTTCATCGTCTTAAGATCTCGCCGCTTCTCTTCTTTTGTTGCAAAAACTATCGGCGTCGAGAATATCAATATTCAGTTTCTTCATGGTGGCAGGTGGTGCCGTTAGCCAATCAGAGGCTTCTTGGCATTCCTTCTGTAGGTTACTGAACTCAACTACCTAAAAAGCTTTCCTTGTAGTTATACATCTTTCGCCCTTCAAGAGGGGTGTTTCCTTGTGGTCGAATTCGTAACGCGGTGTTTTATAATTCAGGAAAGGCTCAATGTTAACGGCGGAGCCGTATCTTTGGGGCATCCGATAGGTTGCAGCGGCGCCCGAATCATTGTTACTTTGTTAGGGGTATGATTCTCGCCAACATCTAAGAAGACATTTTCTGTATCCATTCACTTTAGAAGCCTCTAGATGGTTCGTAGCGAGAGAACCATAAATACGGGGCTTTTTTTGAAAATGATCCTGTAAAAATTTGTATTTTAAAAAATGACCGTACAAAATTTGTATTTATAAAAATGGCCCTATACCTGCCAACTGGGCGCCACATGTGCGTGCCACGTCAGCCGTGGGGTGTGTCCTGTAATTAATTGAACACGCAGGTCGTCTAAACATGCAGGCTCAACCTGCGTGTCTAAACACGCAGGTTGAGCCTGCGTGTTTAGACACGCAAATGGTGCGGGGTGGAGAAGGAAGAAAAGAAAAGGATGGAGGGATTGTACCCATCCTACGGAGTCCCCCAATGGGGCCCCGCCAAGTGGTGGTCCACCTCTCTGCGGACGCGCACCCCAGGCGCGCGGTCTTGCGCGGGTCAACGAGGGGGGCCACACGAGGCGGGCCCCCATTGGCACCCGCGCGGACGCGGGAAGCGTCCGCGCGGGGGCGCGCGCCCGTGTGGCGCCCGGTGTACCTCGCCCGTGTGGCGCGCGGGTACCGCGCCTGTGTGGCGCTCGGGTACCGCGCCCGCGTGGCGCGCGGGGACGCGCGTTCCCCTGCATGCGCCTGCGTGTGTAAACACGCAGGTTCAACCTGCGTGTTTAGACACGCAGCCTCATCCTGCGTGTTCAACTAATTACAGGTCATTTCTGCGGCTGACGTGGCACGCACACGTGGCGCCCAGTTGGCAGGTATAGGGCCATTTTTGCAAATACAAATTTTGTAGGGCCATTTTTAAAAATACAAATTTTTACAGGATCATTTTCAAAAAAAGCCCATAAATACGGGACAAAATTAAGCTGGAATGACGCAGGAATGCTTTCAGAAGATGCATTCCCGCTTCATCGGGCATGTAAATAAAGCAAGATGCACATCCACATCATTTCCCTCGATGCTTCTAAAAGCGTTCTAGCTCAACGTAAATTATCGATAAAATAATACTTACTATGTTACGACAGGTTCTTAGACATCGAAATGGAAAGTTTGGAGTTGCCGCAGTTTGCAACGGCGGCGGGGGTGCTTCGACTCTTGTTGTAGAGCTCATGTAAGTATCTCTAACTTGTTAGAAACATAGTTAGTTAATTCGCGAATTATTCACGAATTATTCGCGAATTATTGAGAATCCGAATTAAACGTGCCGTTTCCGACTTTTTCCAAAAATTCAGAATAATTCGCGAATTTTTGAATCAAAAAGTATTATTCGGGAATTATTCACGAATTACGAATTTTTGGGTGAAAAATTCGTTCTTTTTCAAAGCATAGTTAGTTAATCCGCGAATTATTCGCGAATTATTGAGAATCTGAATTAAAATTATTTGTCGGGAATAATTTAAAATTATATATATATTTTTTTGTTCTAAATGAATATTTTATTTATTTCTAAATAAATTGATTAAATTATTTTAAAAAATTATAATTGTTTATACTAATAGTATAAATTTTTTAATTTTTTTTTAATTTAATAGCCGAATTTTTTATTCTGAATTTTTAATTAGTGAACGTATTATTTCCGTATAAATCACGTATCCGAATAATTGACGAGCCCGTTTTTTAGCCGAATTTTTCAACGAATTTTAAAATTATGATACAAATTTTATCCGTATTATATCCGTACCGAATTTTTACCGAATCCGAATTAACTAACTATGGTTAGAAATGGTGATATTTTTGCGTCTAAAATGCATTTACTGTTCAAATGTAACCGCATTTTTTGTTCGAAAAAAAATCTTCGAGATGAATTTGTTTACTTCGTATATTTGATGAATTATATTATAGAGAAACTGCTGTTTTATCTATAGATTTACTAAGTGGAAATGAAAGAGAAAAAATAGTTCTTTTTCGATCAGCGATGTATAACTAACTTATTATTTACAGGCCACATGCGACGATCCAACGCTCTTCGTTGTGAACGGCGAATCTAAAAAGGATGCGGTGAAAACGCAGAACCGTTAAACGGATGATAAATAAGTCGCAGGGGATTACCGACGATTGCGATGAGGCGATTAAGGTGCGTCTCTTTGTTATTAAACTTTGTTCATCATGTGCAAATTTATATCTGATGAAGAAGGTGTTCTATTTTGACCTTGATGATACCGCGAAATAATATGTTGAAATATCGAGTTCCACGAATGTTTCTGAAAATCGGACATCCGAATCGACGGTCAATATCGGTGAATTTGATTTTTGGTTGTTTGAACTGTTTAGGTTTCTAATTTTGCAGTGTTTTTGGGCATGATTTGATTGCAGGGACGAAGCCATAGTAGGACCCAAGGTGGCCATGGCTCCCCTCAATATTTTAATATTACTCAATAGTCTTTGATACTAATTTATCTTTTTTTCTCTTTTAGATAATAATGCCCCCTCTCAATTTTTTAATATTTATTTTTGTGCCAATATAAATTTTTTTATTTTTTATTTGTATATATTTTAAATAGATGAAAATATATTAGGAGTCTTTACTTACAAGTTATTTGAAATACATATTTTAACTCTAAATTTTTTATTTTTTATTTTTTAATTTCTAATTATTTTTGGTAAGCTATTTTATTTAACTAAATAAAATATTATACTAAATTTAATAGATCTTTTAGCTAAAGTTATTAATCTAATTGAATTACGGTTTTAGTAAAATTTTTAATTATTTGAATAAAATAATATAAATAAAATAATTAAATATTAAATATTTTTAAATTAAAAAAATTTAATATTTTTATATTAATTATTTAATTAATAATTTTTTTAAAAAAAATTGATGATGCACTAAAATTTTTATTTGAATATATTTTGGTCCCCTCGTAATTAAATTCTGACTTCGTCCCTGTTTGATTGGTACTTGAAATTGATTTAGGCTATTCAAGTGAATTTGTGGCCACTTAGATGATGGCTAAATATATGATGATGTTGTAAAATCGCAAAAAGTTTAAATAACCTGAATCAAGTTCTATCATGCTGATCCTCGATTCAGATATATTTTTATAAAGTTTAATTTTTTATATTTATTTATTCAAAAGTACTAAGTTGTTCATATATATTCCTAATGTCAATATTCATTAGAAAAATATAGTTAATTATATATTAAATACTTAATCTTATTTAGTTAGTAAAATAAATTTACTTTTTTATTCTTTCATATTTTTTTTATACTATTCTAATAGTTGAAATTTTAGAGAGATATATTTAAAAAAGCAATACTGTTATTTTACTTATATTCTGTTAAAAAAATAAACAATGAGCTAACAGTAATATATCAGAAAAATATGTATAAATAATTTATTAATTTTATATTCGACGTATTTACAGAAAGCGATATAAAATTAATATTAAAAAATATTAACTAATATAAGAAAAAATAAAAAGAAAAAAAGAAAAAAAAAATTGCATCATACTCCATTGGCCCAAAAGCTACCAAACCAAAAGAGCCCTTCCTCTTCCACCAATCCCTTCCACACCTCCTCCTCCTCCCCTCCACCAATCAAACCCCCTCTATCACAAAACCAATCACCCTCCTCTCCTCCTTCAAAATGACCAAAATGCCCTTGTTGGGCAACAAATAGTGCACCACTACCTCTCCTCACATTATTATTATTACTACCTACACCTTCAACACCTCTCTTCATGATCAACCTCCTTTGAAGGAGCTTTCCAAGCACAATCCTCTTTGATTTCACCGCCAACTTGTGTGGCAATGTGATCAAGAGGAAGATTGTGACTTGGAGGGCCAAGCAAGGGCAGCAACAACACACGACGACGCAGTCGACTGCGAGTAGGCCACAATCTTCTTGCATGGTGGTGGTGGTGGTGGTGGTGGTAGTAGACATGTTGGTTTTTTGGAGAGAGAAATAGATGATGAAAGGAATGAGAGGAGGAGGAGGAGGAGGAAGAGGAAGAAGAGGAGGTTGCATTGGTGATGAGGGGACATATTTGTTTTAGAGAGAGAGAGAGAGAGAGAGAGAGAGAGAGAGGAGTACTTAGGGGGGGGGGGGGGGGGGGTATACAAATATTTGCTTGAGTGTGAAAGTGCTTGTTGTGGAAGTGACTTAGAGAGAGAATTGCAAGACACACCAATTGCTTTGTTTGATTAGTTAGGCCAGACTCCTTGTCAATGTGGGGTTGTAGAGAGAGAGAGAGAGAGAGAGAATTAAATGTGTAGATATCATTGTACATGAAATGTATCTAAAGTGGAAGTAAAGAGAACATTTCTTTAAGGCATCATTTTGGAGAATTGAAAGCAAATAAAGGCTTGCCATATGAATATAAAATCATGCGTGAAGAAAAAAATCTGTACGTTTTAAGTAAATTAATTATATATATTTTTTAACTGTTTAAATTTTTAAAATTAATGAGTAGTGTCAATGATTCGACACATTATTGTTCCATTACTACATTGCGTAAAATTTTATAAAGTTTTGTTCGAAAAATGCTTTTAGATACCTATGTACATGAAATGTATCTAAAATGGAAGTAAAGAGAATATTTCTTTGAGGCACCATTTTTGAGAATTGAAAGCAAATAAAGTTTCGCCATATGAATAGAAAATCATGTGTGAGGATCGAAAAGATCGGTGCGTTTTAAGTAAATTAATTATATTTTTTAATATTTTAAATTTTTAAAATTATTGATTAGCGCCAACTATTTGACACATTATTATTCAATTATTATATTACGTAAAATTTCATAAAATTTTGTTTGGAAAATATTTAGATATCTATGTACATGAAATGTAAATCATGCATGAGACCGGTAAGCCTTAAGTGAATTAATTATATTTTTTTAATATCTTAATTTTTTAAAATTAATAATTAACGCCAACGATCTGGCACACATTATTATTCGATTACTACATTGCATAAAGCTCCATAAAGTTTTGTTTGGAAAATTGCATGAAATTAATCAAAGTGACCTAATTGAAACAAAAGAGAAGTTGAGTGGCTCATTTCAAGCAATGTTCTTAAAGTTCAGTGACCTAAATAAAATTTCATAAAATTTCCTTTTGTTTAGATCACAAAGTATAGTAACAATGAAGTGTATTTATGCATGTGGTATGTGACATTAATTGAAATACATAAGTGATGCTCATTTGTTGACTATATATATATATATATATATATATATATATATATATATATATATATATATATATATATATATATATATATATATATATAGAGTTATTTGTAATTAATAGAGTTGACTTGTAGAGGTGCTCTTCAAAATTTTAAACTTTGAGATGAACATGTTTGACTTTTCAAACAAATTTGATCACAATTATTCTTAATCCAAATTTAAAAATGTTATGGGCCACTTTTCAAACTTTAGAAAATTTAATTTAACCCAAATTTCAAAAATCCAAAAACTAACAATTTGATCTTAGTTGAATTCCGCGATCGAGCATTATTCAGTAAAAACCGAATTACGAATTACAAAAGTACAAAATCTAAAAATTCGGTTCAGTTCACCATTTCACTATAAATCGATCGAACCGACCAGATACCCTCTCCTAATTTTTGCCAATAATTATATAAATAATTTTATTCCAACAACAAATATTATTCACATTGCAAAAAGAAGAATCTTTCAAGGGTGTGGAATGTGTCTCTTTGTGGACAAACAAAAAACACAAAGAGGTGGTGGTGGTGACCCACAAACAATTTCCTCTTCATCAAAATTGAGTGAGCTCTCTCATCCACTTGCTTTACTAGCATGTGATTCTTTTTGAATATATATACATTAATATATAGGCCCCACTATTTCTCCTTTTTTTGTCCTTTGATTAGAATATAGAGAGAGTGTGTTTGGTTTGTGTTTTTTTCAGAAACACAGTAAATTTTTGTAAAATCAAATTATTTTTTATGCTGAAATTTTTAAATTCACGATCGGTTCTGTTAGACTTGATTTAGAATATTAAAAGTATTTTTAATATCATTTACTTGGTGATCGAAATGGCTCAATATTAATGCATATAAAAAAAGATATAATTACCTGTGTACCCCTGAAATTTGAAGAAATATCTGATTTACCCCTTTTATTTTTTTCTTTCCAATATACCCTTCATACGTTCCACCGTTATTAAAAATACCCCTACCGTTTTCTTTGTTAAGTTAACTAGGATTAAACTAGAGTTAAATAATAATCGGAGTTGAAAACTATCAGATATACCTATTTTGTCCTTATCTATCAAAACTATTAAAAATTTTAAAGGTACATAAGAAAAATTGATTATGGTAGAAAGGTATATTTGAAAGGGCAAAATGATAATTTCACACAGATAACGGCAGCTCCAAACGGTACACTAACAGAGTTTAACTTCAGGAGTATTTTAGAAAGAAGTTGGAACGTAAGAAGGGTAGTTTTAATATTAACCTTCTAAGAGGGGTAAATCTAAAAACAAAGAAATTTTTAGAGGTATATAGAAAATTGCCCCTAAAAAAAAATTATAAAATTTTTTTATACAATTAAACTTGTAAATGACTACACACAACCATTAAAATTATTGATTTTTGGACTTCTCGATCGCAAGAGGAATCAAAGCACATGAAATTTTAATTAATAGATTTTTTTTTACACTATAAAATAAAATTAATATTTTTTATCTAAAATTTTAGTATCATATCATCACTTTTTGTAAAATTTTTATTTTCAACTATAATTTTAAACTATTTCGATAATTAGATAAATAATATTAAAAAATTAAAAAATTTATTTTTAAAATATTTTTAATATTCTAGATTAAATTTAATGGAGCGGATCACAGGCATCAAAAATATCTTGATAGCATAAAAGCACACTAAGAAACACACAAATTGGAATCTCTCCATGTATCATTGTTTTGTTTCATTGCTTTTTATGATTGTTTTTATTATTGTTTTTGTTAGTGCTTTTATCTTATTTTTATCATTATTTTTTAATAAAATTTTTAATTTCAGCTGTTCATTTCGAAACGACTAATTCACTAGCCAAATAAAATTAAAAAATTATAAAATTTAATTTCTAAATAGTTTCAATTGAATATCCCATCATCGAGAACAATTTAAAAGCACGAAAACTTCGTACATTCGAAAGCACAGGAATCTATATATATAAAAAATTTATTTAAACTTTGATCTGTTTTGATTCAACTATTTAAATTTTTAAAAATTTAATTTTGATTCTCAACTTTTCAATTTATCTAATATAAGTAATTTGATGGCTCTTCCCTTACAAATTTTAGACCCATTACTTGCTATAATAAAATTGCAATTGCATAAATTATCAAAAATAAATTATAAAATTAATGTTTTAAAAAAAGTGAACAAAAATGGCAACAATATTAACCAAGAAATTAAAGTTATTAAATAACTCAAATCAACTAAATTTAAAACCTAGGTAGCAAAATTAATATTTTTAAAACTTAGGTAGTAGATCAAAATGGTTCATAGTTCATGTAAGTTCCACACTTCATTATCAAAAAGGTTAAAAAAATGTTAATAGGCTGGATCCACTAAGGATCTAAATCCAAACCCGATAAAACTATCTGTTTGACTCTATTTTTATTTTTTTTTTTTCGCAAGTGACAAGCGCCGCCAATAAAGTATTTGTTAAACTAAGAGTGCGTTTGGTTCGGGGATAAGAAAAATTTAGTTATACCGAGAATAGGTATAAGTTATGGTATTAGTAAGAATTAAAGTAATTTTGTATTTGGTTGAGTATAGAAATTGTATCGGAAATAAAAAAAATTGTGTTTGGTAAATTTAAAAAGAATAAGAAGAATAGAGAGGATTAAAATTTATAAAATAAAATAAAAAATTTTAAATTTTATAAATTTAAATATCTTGTAATTTAAAAAAATTTAATTTTAAAAAATAATAATAATAAATAACAGGTGGAACAACCACAACTATTCCACCCCACGGATTGAACAACTGTTCCACCTTTATACCGGAATAATCTGATATGAGAAGAACAGCTGTTCCTCCCTCAGTTAAAGAGTGTTTGGGTATAAAAAAAGGATAACTCTCTTATCCCAGTCTTATACCGATTGTCAAACGCAACCTAAAAGTCTAGTACTCATCCATTTCATAAATCAAACTTTTATTGTCAATTTTTTTTTAAAAAAAAAACATACTGTAAATTACTTTTAAACACTATTTAAACAGTATTTTATCCAACAACACTACGTGCGACATGTCCCCCATAACATGCCCTAATAAATAAAGCACAGGGATTTTGGAGTGTTTTTGAAGATTCTTCTTGTCCCCCCTCCCAGTGGAGGACATTTTATTTTTTGTTATTATTAATTTGCATTAATTTGATTCATATTTTAAAACTTGAGAAAAAAAATACAAAATTTTCACTAAAATTTGAAATTTTACAAACAAATAATCCCTCTCTCAATTAACTCCTTTTTACTTTGATGTTATGTGATTTAAAAATAAAAATTTTGTTTTGGTAATCAACGCTATAGTATATTTTTTAAATTAAAAATAAATAAATAAAAATAAAAATAAAAATAAAATTATAAAATAAAAATAAAAAAAAGCTAAACCATAGGAAGGCCAATTGAAGTGAGTGACTTAGGATTATTTTTAAGGGATAATTGCCTGTGTACTCCTGAAATATGAAGAAATATCTGATTCATCCCTCTTATTTTTTTCTTTCCAATATACCCTTCATACGTTACACCATTATTAAAAATACCCATACCGTTTCCCTTTGTTAAGTTAACTAGGATTAAATTAGAGTTAAATAATAATCGGAGTTGAAAACTATCAGATATACCTATTTTGTCCGGGTTTAGAATTTAGGGTTTAAGATTTTTTAGGATTTTAGAATTTAGGATTTTAGGGTTTTGGATTTAGGATTTTTTAGGGTTCTAGGGTTTAGGGTTTAGAGTTTAGAGTTTTTTAGGGTTTTAGGATTTAGGATTTAGGGTTTAGGAGTTTAGGGTTTAGGATTTAGGGTATATTTGAAAGGGTAAAATAGTAATTACACACAGATAACGGCAGTTCCAAACGGTACACTAACAGAGTTTAACTTCAGGGGTATTTTGGAAAGAAGTTGGAACGTAAGAAGGATAGTTTTAATATTAGCCTTCTAAGATGGATAAATCTGAAAACAAGAAAATTTTTAGGGGTATGTAGGAAATTACCCCTATTTTTAATATGTGCGCATTAAATTTGAATCAAAATAATGTAAGTGACTCTGTTAATACCATCACCGTTCTTTGCGTAGTTTCGGTGTCACATGAAATACAATGAAAAGCACAAAAAAAAAAAAAAAAAAAAAAAAAAAAGACAGAAGCATACATAAGATACAATGTCACTATTTAAATGTTTTAGTTTTAAAATTTTATAATTTTTCGATATCATATGTCTGGTATTTACATGATCTTAAAAGTGATTATTCTTGTCATAAAATCACTACATTTGAGTTTCATGTAGTATGAATAATCTAAATCTGTTTAACGATATCGATCGACAATTCAGATGCGCCCTATCACCGGAGAGTGACAAAAGCAAATGAACATTACTAATATATGTCGGATCGTTGGCGCTAACCATTAATCCCCAAAACTCGAGCTATTAAAAATACACAACCAATTCATTTAAAGCATACAAACACAGCGCCCACGGATCTCGATCGAACTCAACCCACCTAGACGTTAGGTCTATTGTCGGGCCTCTTGCCGTTAGGTTTATTATAGACCGCAGCCTCACTCAACTTATTAGGCACACCCAACTCAACTTTAGTCTCTTGGGGCTATTGTCACGGAACAGAAAGTTAGATTTATTTTTAGGCTAAATTACAGAAAACTTCCCTGTAATATTCCGTTTTTTCACTTTGCCCCCCTGTCTTTTAAAAGCCTATATTTTGCCCCCTCGTAATTACCGAAATATACATTTATCCCCCCGCCGTCATGATTTCGTGAGCAAGCCGTCAGTTTTTTTAAAAATATTATTGGATATACCCAAAATACCCTTTAAAAATAACGAGAAATAAATCTAAACCCCTTTCTCTTTCCTCCATTACCTTTTCCCTCCAATATAAGGTAAGGACATTTTCGTCAATTTATCTCCTCCGTTAACGTCGTTGCCCTCTAAAGACAATTCGGTAATTACGATAGGGCAAAATGTAAGCTTTTAAAAGACAGGGGGGCAAAGTGAAAAAACGGAATATTACAAGAAGATTTTCTGTAATTTAGCCTTATTTTTAACCCATAAATATATAGCCAGCAATTTTGAACGGTTAGAAATACGCAACCAATTCACTTAAAGCGTACAGATACAGTGTCCACGAGTCTTGACCGAACTCTACCCACCTGGACGTTAAGTCTATTGTTGGACCTCTTGCCGTTAGGTCTATTGTGGACCGCAGCCCTACTCAACTTATTGGAGTCACCCAACTCAACTTATTAATCTCATGAGCCTATTATCACGGAGCAGAAAATTGAATCTAATTTTAACCCATAAATAAATGACCACTAATATTATGTCCATAACAAAGGAAAAAAAATAGGTGAAATACAACTGGAAAGAAAGATGAAAAGTTTGGTTAGAGAAAGATTGAAGACCAATAATAAATGCCAGTTCAAAACATATATTTTCAACAGATAGAAAAGCTCAATAACTGAAGAAAGAATCAAACAGATGAATTCATAAGATTTTACTAACATCGGTATAAAAGAATCGACTACAAAAAGAGGGAGAAGGGGAAGAGATGTTACCCGCGATATTCGAGGAAAAGCGCGCGCGCGTGCATCGGCATCGGCGACCTCTCTTCAGAAGTATGTTTGACTGTTTATGCTCGATTGGGTGTAATCCGAGCTGTGGTCGTGATTGCCGAAGGCCATGCGCTGGAATAATCTGATCTCGGCTGTGTTCGGGGCGTTGAAGAGCTCGCTCTTACCGGGTTGAACGCCGTTGTTGAGATCGACTTCGGCTAAGCTATCGAGAACTCTCACCACCTGCAGAAACTTTTACTTCATTGGAATATAAAGTGTTTATATATGTACAACCAAAATACGAAAACTGTAGCTCATTGAGAGATGAGTACACGAAATTTAAGTTTTTGTTTCGATGCCTCTCCGTTAGCTTCTGTAGAAAACTATGTTCTGATGAGTACGATTAACATTTAACCTGGCTCATGCGAGGCCTCATCGATGCCGAATGGCGGACGCATGCCGCCGCCGCTTCGATCATGCGGAACATTTCGACTTCGTTGTAGTTCTTCTCAAGCCTGGGGTCGACTAACACTTCGAGATTTCCAGTCTCGAGCGCTTGCATCAGCAACGGCCTTGCCTGGGAGAATGTTGCATTAGAACACAATCGGAGATACAGCATTTCAATACTGGGTTCGCTCCAGAAAATCAAAAACTTTCTTTTGTAGTATGTTATTTAGCAACAGTTTTGTCGAAGAAATAAAATCTTTCTCCAGGTAAAATTTTGTCACTCCTAATCAAAATACGACACATTAAGATTCGGCACAAGTAAGAGGCATCAGATCAGCATCAGTTAAATAGTTAATAAGATGTGAATGATAAACTTGCTACAACATCATCCGAAAATAGTGTTGTTAATGTCACGCCCTGGATTTTGAAAAGCGGTCTAAATTTATTATTTTTTTAAATCAAAGTTCAAACTGGAATCCCAGGACGTGATCAGATCGCCATGTGTATAGATTGCTAGTGGACTGGGCCATTACATTTGATATCGGGGCTAATCATCAGCCGAAAGTGTGTGACGAGTATTGACTCAGCCTAAATCTAGATGACAGGACTAGCGAGACAAGTCTCACATCACCTAATGAGTTTGGACTGTGCATGATTAGGCTGACGAGGACGTCAGGCCTAAACGGGAGGAGTCAATAACACTCCAATAGTCCCACATCGGATGGAAATGAAATTGTGATTGGGTATATAAAAGACAATGGACACTAGTAATAATAATCGGACTTAAGTATTTTGGGATATGGTTTGGGCCCAACGAATTATTATTGCTATTGCTAGTGGGCCGGGTTGTTACAGTTAAGCTGCGGTAGAGCACCAACGTAAATGAATGAATTATTAAGGCTTTAATATGTTGAGGTGTACTACAGTAGCTCTAAAATTACATGGAAAGCGCCTAAGTCATAATTGTGCCGCAACGGGCAAACAACATCTGTTTCCTTCAGAAAGGTATGTAAGAAATGCACCACCAATCATATTTCCAGATACATTTTAAAGATTCATATAGTTTGTATCTTGTTTAAGCTACTTAAAACATAATTCTAGAAGTCGCCGGAAAAGAAGTTTCTCGGGAAATGAGTTACATTTTAGAGCTTACCCACTCGACAAGGCTCTCGTCGCCCAGAGGCCGTGACGCATCAACAGGCCTTCGACCAGTAATAAGCTCCAATAGCACGACGCCAAAAGAATATACATCGGATCTCTCAGTCAATTTGCCGGATGATGCATACTCTGGAGCCAAGTATCTAAGAACACCAAAAAAAAAGAAAAGAAAATTCAATTTGTTAGTACTCAAAAGTTTCTACAATTGTATTATTCGTAATCATTTTCAATCGATTGATTCACACTTACCCAAATGTCCCCATCACCCGTGTCGTCACATGTGTGACCGCATCCAAAGCTAACCTCGCCAGGCCGAAATCAGCCACCTAATTCATGAAAATCACTCCCTCAATATCGAGACTAATAAATAGCACGAGCTTTCAAAATACATACACATGACTAACCTGAGCCTCGAAATTGTTATCCAACAAAATGTTTGAGGATTTAATGTCTCTATGTATTATTCGTGGATGGCCTGGAGAAAAAAATAAACAAGTAGGATTGAAATCGATGAGAGAAATGGATAAATAACGTTGGTAATTAAAAGAAAAAAGAGAATATTACAATCCTCATGAAGATATGCTATTCCGCGGGCTGCACCAGCTGCAACCTTAACCCTAACCGCCCATTCCATAACCGGCCTTCCTTCCCCTGCAAAGGCAAATCGAGAGCTCGCCTTTACTTAATTTGCAAATAACTAAAAACTAATTTGTTCAGCATCTGCATTTGTGTCAAAGCAAGGTTTCAATCCAAATTCCTAACTAAGGAACATGTACTTAGCAATTCCTAAATGAGAAATGCGCGAGGAAGGGGTTTAAGAGCTTAAGCTCTAAAAATCGAGTTAAATGTAGGTTTGTAAATTTCATGGCGGGTGTTTCTGCAACTTATTCTATAAACTGAAGCAGTTAAAACCATACCATGAAGATGATAATGGAGAGTGTCGTTAGGCACGAAATCATAGACAAGAAGTCGTTGGTTCTCCGCTATGCAATACCCCACAAGCGAAACCAAATGCCTATGGTGCACTCTACTGATGATCTCGACTTCGGCTTGGAACTCCCGTTCCCCTTGTCCACCCCCGTCTTTTAGTTGTTTTACGGCTACTTCTCTTCCATCTGGCAAGCAACCTCTGTACACGGAACCAAACCCACCTTCCCCTAAAAGATTCTGAGCCGAGAAGCCGCCGGTAATCTGATATAGTTCCTCGTACGTAAAGTATGCCTTTGAATTGCTCAAGCTTATGTCGGTCATCGACCGCTTCATCCCTTGAGTTCCGGTGCTATACTTGTTGTGCATGAGAGGAGCTGTCGGGGTCCTTGGATGTGGTGATTCTCCTAAGGAGAAACAACGTTGGAATCAAATGCAAAGTCATAGTACACAAAAAAAACCCTACTGTGGCAATTGGCGCTCATACATATATAACACCTACAATATCATCAATTGACGTATATATCCCTGCAAAATCTAAAATTGTCATACATATACGTAGGTAGATGATTTTGCAAGGTTGCATAAGCACCTCTTTACAACTTGAGTGAGGAAACTATTTATGAATCTGAAATAACAATAGCCGGAATTTGGAATGGTCTTTTTGGTAAAAAGTTGTCGCTATTTCAATTCTCTTGTATTTTTAAGCTCTACGCGTGTGAAGGCACGTCGAGAGAGACACAAACAACGACAAGAGAGAAAATGGCTTCTGAATCAAGAATAAAGATGTAAAGACAATAATGCAAAATATATGAGGAAAAAAATCTGAAAATACCTGACATTTGTGGGGATGTAGAAGGTGAAGGCATCACGAACCCGGAATGATAACCATCAGCGGGCCTTCTCCGCTTCCTCACGTACCACACAGCCGCACCGACCAAACTAAGTATGAGAAGCCCTACCAAAACACCAATAGCCGCAATGCCTCCCGTACTAATCCCGCCACTCGGCGAGCTGCCGCTTGGCGTTCCAACCCCAGGATTTGATGACTTGTTCGAGTTTGAGTTACTTGGCACATCCGAATCGCTTGGTGCCGTGGGAGAAGGTAAAGGAAGCGGACTTCCGGGAGGAGAAAGCACAGGCGGCGTAAGTGGAGTATGTCCGGCAGACGAATTGGCAGAAGTCGAGGGCGGAGGAGGAGAAGCAAGAGAAGGAGGCGGCGGTGGTGAATCAGAAGGCGGGCGTGGCGATTTCGATGGAGGAGGTGGGCGTACTACCGGTGGTGAAGGCGAATTCTTGGGTGGCGGAGGTGAAGGTGAACTAGAAGGCGGTTTAGCCGATAACGGCGGAGGCGGAGGCGAAGGCGAACTTGTAGGTGGCGGTGTAAGCGGATTCGAAGGTGGCGGAGGGGAAGGGAGGACGAAGGGAGAGGGAGGCGAAGAAGGTGGGGAAGTCGAGGGTGGAGGAGGAGGAGGAGGAGGAGAAGCCAACGGTAGCGGAGGAGGCAATGTGGGAGCAGGGGGGGAAGGGGAAGGTTGAGGAGGCGGCGATACTACCGGAGGGGGCAAAGAAGGGGGGGCAGCAGGCGGGGGCGGTGAGGTAGCAAGTGGAGGAGCAGCGGGGGGCGGCGAGGCGGGAGGCGATGGAGGTGGAGAAGAAGGAATTGAAGGGGGAGGAGAGGAGGAAGGGGGTGGTGCCGCCGCATTCGACGGCGGATCGGAGGTGGCATTGGGTTGAGATAAAGGTGGTGGTGAAGAAGAAGAAGAGGTGGGAGGTGGTGAGGAGGAAGGAGAAGGTGATGGTGGGGATGGGGATGAAATAGACGGCGGCGGAGAGGCCGCGGCCACCGCCGGGGAAGATGGTGAGGGTGAAAAAGCCATGTTTTGTGTACTACCTCAATTCAAGGATAACAAAAATTGCACATTTAAGCCAACCTACAACACTAAGTTTACTCAATACTCCATGGCCCAGATCTTCTTCTTCTTTTCTTTAACTACATCTTTGGAAAGATCCCACATCCAAAGAACCCAAATCTCCACAAACACAGAATCAGGAACAAATTAAACAAATTTATCTACTCTCCCCAAGTAAACAAGCCAAAATCAGCAACAAATCATTCAGAATGAGTCACACATTTTATCAAACACCACATCTGCAAACTACATATATATATACATAAATGCACATCTAAACCCACCATTAAACCCTCCCCTCCAAAATCCCACCTTTCCCACAAATCCCACACCAAAAATGCCAAACCAAGAACAACCCTAAAAAAGAGCACAAACCCAAACCTAATGCAGGATTTTCATCAAACATTCAACAAACCAAGAACATGAAAACTCCACAAATCCAAGAAATGAGAACACAAAAAAAAAAAAAAAAAAAAAAAACCCCACCTTGGTTCTCACCTCCTCTTCCTCTTCTCCCCCCTCCTCCTCCTCCTCCCCTTTTCCACACGCTCCTCAACTGGTCAATAAGAGAAGAGAGAGAGACCAAAGCATATATATAGTAGTAGTATGTGTGCACAGTGCACCCCCATGTGTGGATGTGTATTAAATCATGGAAGAGGCTCTCTTTTTCTTTTTCTTTTTCTTTTTCTTTTTCTTTTTCTTTTTCTTTTTCTTTTTCTTTTTTTTTTTTTATCAATTTTCTCTTTTTTAAAAAAAAAAAAAAAAAAATTGGTAAACGCGTATCAAATTTACATGAATAATAAATCATTTTGACTCAGCATGTTTTTGGTTGACCGTAAAATATATTAAATTTTTTTTTTTTTTCGTTAGAAAAATTAATTTTTGTGCGTTTGCTTTTAGGAGGTGTTGGTTGTATGTAAAGTTGTAAAAAATAATTTTTGATGGAAAAAATATTTTATATTTTATAGTGTTTGATTTGTAGGGAAAAAAGTAAAATAATTATATATATATATATATATATATATATATATATATATATATATATATATATATATATATATATATATATATATATATATATATATATTTGTGTGGTTAGGTAAAAAAAAATAAATGGAGAATTTTTCAGACCTTAAAAGAGTTTTTTTTATTGACGTCGATTTTCGGTGAAAAATAAAAATACACTAATTTTTTCAAATCCGTAAAAAGAGTTTTTTGGAAAAAAAATTTACGGCTACATAAACATACGAAAAATAATTTTTTAAATCGAAAAGTAATTTTTACTGTATTTTACAGCCTTAAGAGTGTTTGGTTTTATGTAAAATTATAAAAAATAATTTTTGTAAACAAAAAAATTTGGTGGAAATTTTCTTTTTTTGTAATGTTAGGTTTATAAGAAATATTTTTTTTTATCAATATTTATTGAGTTGAAAAAAATATTATATTTGTTTGGTATAGTAAAAAAAAAAAAATTAAGAAGCTTGAGTTTTTGTTTTTCGTTGAAAATCAACGGAAAATAAAAATATCCTTTGTTATTAAAATTTGTAAAAGTAGTGTTTTGAAAAAAAAAAATACGATTAAACAAATACATAAAAAATAAATTTTCAAACTCAGTATCGAAATTCATTTAAAATTATTACATAAAATATAATTAGGATAAAAGCATATAAAGATATACTTTTGTAGTTTTGAATAGAATTACAAAAAAATATATTATAATTGGCTCATTAAAACATGTGTAACGTAATATTACTTATGAAAACAAATAAAATCTTAGCTATCTAATTTTTTAAAATTTTGATTTTATCATTCAATTTTTAAATTTATTTGGTTTGAGTCAAGCAGCCTTAGTTATCTAACTTTTCAAAATTTTGATTTCGCCATCCAAAATTTTAGTTTATTTGATTTGAGTCCTCTAACGACATTTTGATTTCAAATTTTGAATGCATTTTTTTTTATCTTTCCGAGTTTAGTTAATTATTTTATATAATTTTCACAACTATAAATTTATAAAAGGGGCAATTTCCTACATATTTTTAAAAATTTCCCTGTTTTCAGATTTATCCCTCTTAGAAGGCTAATATTAAAACTACCCAATTTCTTTCCAAAATACTCCTTAAGTTAAACTCTGTTAGTGTACCGTTTGGAACAGTCGTTATCTGTGTGTAATTACTATTTTGCCCTTTCAAATATACCCTAAACCCTAAAACCCTAAACCCCTAAACCCTAAAACCCTAAACCCTAAAACTCTAAACCCTAAACCCTAGAACTCTAAAACCCTAAACCCTAAACCCTAGAACCCTAAAAAACCCTAAACCCTAAACCCTAAATCCTAAAATCCTAAAAAATTCTAAACCCTAAACCCTAAACCCGGGCAAAATAGGTATATCTGATAGTTTTCAACTCCGATTATTATTTAACTCTAGTTTAACCCTAGTTAACTTAACAAAGGGAAACGGTAGGAGTATTTTTAATAACGGTGGAACCTATGAAAGGTATATTGGAAAGAAAAAAATAAGAGGGGTAAATCAGATATTTCTTCATATTTCAGGGATACACAGGCAATTATCCCTTTATAAAAATAAATAAATTAGCTTAAATTTTGATTTCAAAACTAAATCTTTTTAATTTGTTTGATTTGAGTAGGTCAAAAATATTTTGACTTTAAATTATGAGTGTGTCATTTCTAAATACATTTGATATATTTTATTAAAATAAATAATTGGTTTAAATTTTGAAATCAAAATCGTGACTCAAATCAAATAAATTAAAAAGATAGATATTAAAATTTGTTGGGAATCTACGACTCGCTCATATACTAGATTTTGTGAATCTACAATCCGCTCTGGTATCGCAATTCACCCCGGTACCGATTAGTGTTGGGATTTCTCAACAGAAGCATCAAATCGAATTTTTACGATAAACCTGTTATCTCAATAGAAATTGGAACCAATACAATCACAACAAGAAGAAAAAATCAAAACAAAAAATATACGGGTGAAATAAGATTCATTAACCAAGAAAATAATTATACTGACTCTTTTTCTACAATAAAGTAGTTTCAACCCGAACCCTCTTTCTGAATCTCTCTCACCCTTCTCTCGTTTTCTATAAATCTAGAAGAATTCTATCTTTGAACGTACCCGTACATGCATCCAAAATAATGGACATCTTGGTCATGCCATGCCATATGATCTCCATCATGTCATATGGATGTGGTTAAGCCCTACCACTATCATGTCATATGGGTGTGGTTAAATCTTACCACTAACGAAAAATAATAGCATATATGCTATATTTATAGCTTACATCAAAAGTTATCCAAATTTTTAACTAAATAAATTTTTATTCTAATTAATATTTTAATCTTAATAAATTTAAATATTAATCTTAATCTAACTAAAATTCAACTATAAATCTAACCAAATTCTAACAAAATTAAACTTCTAAAATGTATTCAAAATGTTCTACAGTTCACTTAAATTTTATACTTTTTTATTTTTTATTGGCTAAATTACAGAAAACTCCCTTGTAATATCCCGCTTTTTCACTTTGCCCCCCTGTCTTTTAAAAGCCTACATTTTGCCCCCTCGTAATTACCAAATTGTCTTTAGGAGGCAACGACGTTAATGGAGGAGGTAAATTGACGAAAATGCCCTTGCCTTATATTAGAGGGAAAAGATAATGGAGAAAAGAGAAAGGGTTTAGACTTGTTTCCTGCCATTTTTTAAGGATATTTTGGGTATATCTAATAATATTTTTTAAAAAACTGACGGCTCACTCACGGAATCGTGACGGCAGGGGATAAATGCATATTTCGGTAATTACGAGGGAACAAAATATAGGTTTTTAAAAGACAGAAAGACAAAGTAAAAAAACGAAATATTACAAGAAAATTTTCTGTAATTTAGCCTTTTTTATTTTTTTTCACTTCCCCTGTCTCAGCACTGTCAACCAGTAGGAGAACTTTCCAGGAAAAAGATAAAGAAGAGAAGAAGGTTTTGTATTTGCATTCTATTTGTCTCATATGGATGTGAGCACCTGTTGTGAGATTACCTCTTTGCCCCCACTCAACTTCTGTGTTCACCTACCGTTCGAATTAGGATTGTCAATGGGTACAGATATTTAAAATTTTATTCGAATTCGAATCTGAACGGAATAGATTTATCTGATATTAAACAGATATGTATTCAAATACGAATATAAAAAATAAAAATCCGATGAATTTGGATTCGGATATAAATTTTGAATGTATCCGATCCGAGTCCGAACTCGAATTAATTTTATATTATATAATATATGTATATATAAATATTTGATATTATATTTAAATTTATATTTTAAAATTTTAGATTTATACTCATAAGTTATTTTTGATGATACAATTTTTGAATTGAATACGTTAAATATGATTTAGAATATTTTTAAACTTTTAGAAACTAAATTTCGTAATTTTTTAAAATTATAATAAAATTCATCAAGTGAGTATAAAATTAACGGTTAAAATCGAACGAACCTTCTAAAAATAGTAGACCGGATTCTTCAATTTAAGCTTGGAGTTATGGATCTCTATCTAGATAGTGAATAAATTCTTTTATCAAAAAATTCAACATATCTTGATTCTTTTACACCGTTAAACTAGCAAGCATTTTATACCGGTCGTTAAAAATTATCAATTAAAAAAAAAAAATTATCGTAAAGTAAATTATGCTGAAAAATTATGAAATTTAGTTCTAAAAGCTTCAAATATTCTAAATCATATTTAACGATATGGATCGTCCATCCGAAAACTCTGTCATCGAAAATAACTTATAAAGTACGAAGTCGATCGTACTCATAAAAATATAGTATCCATACTCATCTTATGTGGCACCCCAACAGTCTCACATCGGATGAGAATGAAATTATGATTAGGTATATAAGAGACATGGCGGTAGTAATAATAACTGTGTTTAAGTATTTTTGAATGTGGTTTGGGTCCAATGAGTTATTATTGCTAGTGGGCTAAATTGTTACATTTGCAGACGGAAGTGTGTGACGAATCTCGGCTGAGCCTGGGTTGGTCTAGATGACAGGGCTAGCGAGACAAGGCGATGTGCTCGGCTGAGCCTGGGTTGGTCTAGATGACAGGGCTAGCTAGACAAGTCTCACATCGCCTGATGATCTTGAACTGTGTGCGTGTTTAGGCTGACTAGGACGTCAGACCTTAAGCATCAAAATTTTTTCTTATTAAGCAAAACTATGTTATAGTGACACTTTTAAGTGTTTCTAAAATCTAAAAAAAATACTACTAGAAAAAATAATAACAGTTATAGCGACACTTTTAAGTATCCCTAAAATCTAAAAAAAAAATATTGCTGACAAAGACAACAATATTTATTATAGTGTCATTATATATATATATATATATATAGTCGTTAGGATGTATTACGATGTGTGCCTATAATTTAATTTTAGATATAGATAAGATATAAATAGGACGCTTGCATAAAAATATTTCAAAAATATATTTATATAATCTAATTTTATTATAGTGATTTAAAATTTTAAAAATAAGTTCAGAGAGTTACGACGTCAATGGAGAGCATAAAATCATCAAATTACTCTTACTTATTTTATAAAAAAAAAATTAAAATTTATTTTAATATATTTCTGTTATTTATAAGAATACTTTTAATAAATTATAGAAAATTGATAGAATACTAATAGAATCCCGACCGATGAAAACTAAATACAATAACTTAAATTTTTAAAAAATAAAATATAAATTTTTAAATATCAGAAGGAAAAAATAAAAAAGATGATATTTACATTAAGATTTCTATATTTAAGCAAAAAGATATAGAAGGGAGAAGGTTTTATTCTCCGTATGTTTGAAATGGATGTGATCTAGCACATGTTGTGCCGCGACTTATCTGAAATAGAACCTGTGTTTTTAAAAGCACGAAGGTCTGAGATTTTCGTGCTCCTAAGTTATTTTCGATGTTAGAACTTCTAAATGGACGATCGGTTGTTAGACTTTATATAGAATATTTGAAGTATTTAGAAAATAAATTTTGTGATTTTTGGATATCATTTACCTAGTAATCGAAGGGTTCAAAATCAACCGCTGAAAATAAAAATTTCATAAAATATGATGATATGATCATAAAATTTTAGAACAAAAATATTGATCTTGTTTTATATAGTATAAAAAATTTTCTATCAAAATTTTACGTAATTTGAATATTTTTAGACCGTTAAACTTGCAAAGGCTCATCACAATCATTAAAATTATTGATTTTGAGCCCATCATCCATTCGAAAGTTCCAACATAAAAAACAACTTGAGAGCACGGAGGCCTCCGTACTTCTAAAAGCACACAAGCTTCTATATATATATATATAGGCTAAATTATAAAAAACCTTCATGTAATATCCCGCTTTTTTACTTTGCCCTCCTGTCTTTTAAAAGCCTACATTTTTCTCCCTCGTAATTACCGAATTGTCTTTACGGGGCAACGGAGTTAACGGAGGAGATAAAGGGGGCAACGGAGTTAACGGAGTAGATAAATTAACGAAAATGCACTTACCTTATATTGGAGAGAGAATGGGTTTTAGCTTATTTCTCGCCATTTTTTAAGGGTATTTTGGGTATATCTAATAATATTTTTTAAAAAATTGACGGTTCACTCACGGAATGATGACGGCGGGGGTAAATGCATATTTTGGTAATTACGAGGGGGTAAAATATAGGCTTTTAAAAGACAGGGGATCAAAGTGAAAAAACAGAATATTATAGAAAGATTTTCTGTAATATTACAGGAATATATATATATATATATATATATATATATATATATATATATATATATATATATATATGCGCGCGCATATATAATATAAGGTTTAATTTGATGGAAAAGTGGCTAAGAGGATAATTAGCCTAAAAAGGCTCAAATCTAATGGTTATCCTCTTATAAATGGTCAAAATTGTCTATAAATAGGCATTTTTATCCTTTCATGCATGTATGCATGCAAAGAAGGGGAAGAATAGAGAAGAGAGGGAGAGGGAGTCAAAAGAGGGGGCGAAAGAGAGAAATTTTGCGGGGCGTCGAGGGCTACTGAAAAGGCCTTTTCCCTTTCATTCGTCATTCGTCGTTCCTCGCCTCGAATTTGTCTTTGTTACGAGAATAGGGTTAATATTTTGAGTGAGAGAATAATTCGAAGAGAAAATGGTCGATCCCGACACTATTCGCAATATAATTGGTGTTATTGGTATAATAGTCGAACTCTACAATATTTCTTTATCCTCTCTCTCTCTCTATATATATATATATATATAATTTTTCCTCTTCATTTGGTTCAAGTTTAAGAAGTTTCATTTGCTACAACACATTTAGACCTGTTCTTTGTGTCATTTTCTAACATTTGCTTTTATTTTTATTTTTATTTTTTCCACATTTTGTGTTAATTCCTTTTCCCTTTACATCATGATATCATAAACATTGATCTTTTAACACTATTCACAATTTTCCATGTAATATTCTTATCACATTGTTGTTCCATTAAACTAGCAAACTTTTGGTTCTATAAGTTAATTTTTCTTTGTCATTAATTTCATTCTATATATATATTTCAGGTAATGTTATTTCCTTTGGTTTGTTTCTCTCCCCACTGTGAGTACTCTTTTCCTCCTCTTCTATTGAAAATCATACGTAAAAGTTCACTAAAAAGCAAATAATAATAAAAATTAAAAGGTGAAATGTTGTTGCAGCCCCACATTCATCAAGATATGGAAACAAAAAGCAGTGGAGCAATACTCACCTATCCCTTACCTTGCAACGTTCCTCAACTGCATGCTTTGGGTGTTCTACGGCCTCCCGATCGTCCACCCGAACAGCATCCTCGTCGTCACCATCAACGGCACGGGACTCATCCTCGAGGGCATTTACCTCACCATCTTCTTCATCTACTCCCCATGCAAACTCCGCGTACGTACGTTCACCGCATATATGTCTTTGCTATCTATAGAGTGTCATTCACTAAAGCTTGTTTTCGTTTCTTAACCTCACTAAATCTTGTTTTCGTTTCTTAACCTTTCTGAAGAGAAGCAACTACTAAAAATTCCGCCTACACGTTCAACATATATTTATATAGTAGAGCTTGTATATTTTTAAAAACACAAGAGATTTATCATTAGATTTGTATTGAGATTTGTGCAATTATAAAGTCAACTAAAGAGAGAGAAAGAGAAAGTACAATTTCACAAATCTCAATACAAATTTAATGATAAAAAATTCACAAGCATGATTTCTCTTGTGCTTTTAAAAATATATAACCTCTTATATATATATATATATATATATATATATATATATATATATATATATATATATATATATAGCAAAACTTGTATACTTTTAAAAGTACAAGAGAAACTATACTTGTAAATTTTTTATCATTGAATTTGTATTGAGATTTGTGCAATTATAAAGTCAACTAAAAAGAGAAAGAAAAAGTACAATTGCACAAATCTCAATGCAAATTTAATGGTAAAAAATCCACAAACATGATTTCGCTTGTGCTTTTAAAAATATATAACCTCTACTTTATATATATATATATATATATATATATATATATATATATATATATATATATATATATATATATATATATAGTGTAGGGTTACTATACTTTTATGAGTATAAACCCCTTTATACTTACAACTTTTTTGCCCTTAGATGAAGGGATGTGCGGTTAGGATGATAGTGGTCCTCTTAGGATTTACTGGGTTGTTGGTGAAATAGTATAAATCATAGGGGACCACTATTATCCTAACCGCATATTTCTTTATCCAAGAGTCGAAAATTTATGAGTACAAAGAGATTTTACTCATAAAAGTATAGTAGTCGGACCATATATATATATATATATATATATATATATATATATATATATATATATATATATATATATATATATCTTTGCTATCTATTTTTCTTTTTTCTTTTACCTTGATGAGGAGAAGTAATTACTGTAAACTCCATGTACATTTAGCATATATAAATATATGGCTAAATTACAGAAAATTTCTCTATAATATATCATTTTTCACTTTGTCCCACTGTCTTTAAAAAAATCTACATTTAATTTGCCCACTCGTAATTACAGAATTATGTATTTACCCCTCGCCGTCATCATTCCGTGAGTGAACCGTCAATTTCTTAGGTGATATACCAAAAATACTCTTCAAACTCCATCCTCTCCCCTGCCCCTTCTCCGCCAGGTAGCGCCGCCTCCATCGCCGCCGCCGGATAGCGCCGGAGGGGCACGCCCACCCGGGCGTCGTCGGGTCGCCCCGGCTCCGCCGTCGTAGTCCTTGGCGTCCATGTAGTTCTCGGCGGCGGCGGCGGCGGCGGCGTAGGGGTCCCCGGGGTAGAACTCCTGGACGAGATCGAAGGGGGCGGCGGGGTCGGCCGGGGAGGGGGCGAGCAAGGAAGAGGGAGCAGTGGACGGGGAATGAGAGGAGGACGCCATAGGAGGCGGAGTGAGCGGGTAGGGAGAGGGCAGCATGCTCTGTGGACAGGGATTCGCCTGTTCTGTTAACCTCGTTGTCCCATAAAAATAATTCCGTAATTACGAGGGAACAAAATATAGATTTTTAAAATACATGAACGCAAAGTAAAAAAACAATATATTATAAAATTTTTTTTTATAATTTAGACTATATATATATTTGCTATCTATAATAGGGTCATTTACTTAGGTTTTTTTTTTTTTTTTTTCTTTTTTTACCTCTCTCTGAGAGAAGTAATTATTGTAATTTTCACGTACGTTCAACGTGTATATATATATATATATATATATATATATATATATATGAATATATCTTTGCTTTCTAAAGAGTGTCATTTACTTAAGTTTTTTCTCGTTCACTTTTCTTACTTTTTTAGAATCGAGAACTAAGTAACCATTGATCACTACAATGCAGATTAAGGTTCTGACGTTTCTTGTAGCTGAGTTTGCATTCATGGCGGTGGTGGCGGCCGTGGTGCTCACCACCGCCCACACTCACGATATGAGGTCGCTTATTGTCGGCATTCTTTGCGTCATCTTCGGTACATGCATGTACGCCTCTCCTCTTGCGGTCATGGTAAGCGAATTTACCACTACAACAAAATTAGACTATAGCGACACTTTTAAGTGTTTCTAAAATCTAAAAAAAGTGTCGCTGACAAAAATACCGACACTTATTGTAAGTGTTGCTATATGTGCCGTCGCTAGGGTGTATAGCAACACATTTTTGTAATGTGTTCCAAAAATGTGTCCCTATAACCTAATTTTGGATATAGATAATATATAGATAGGACACTTATACAAAAGTGTCACAATTAACATGTGTCCCTATAATCAAATTTTGTTGTAGTGTACGTAATCTCCATCTCTATTCACTACAACAAAATTAGGTTATAGAAATACATGTGACACTTTTGTATAAGTGTCATATCTATATTTCATCTATATTCAAAATTAGGTTATAGGGACACATTTTTGGGACACATTACAAAAATATGTCGCTATACACTCTAGCGACGGCACATATAGCAACACTTACAATAAGTGCTGATATTTTTGTCAGCGACACTTTTTTTAGATTTTAGAAATACTTAAAAGTGTCGCTATAGCCTAATTTTGTTGTAGTGATTTGTAATTTATATAGGCTCGTAATATCAATTAAACGAGTTGTTTACACTACAACAAGATTAGATTATAAGAATACATTTTTGAAATATTTTTGTGTAAGTGTCCAATCTATAATATTCAAAATTAACTTACAGGGACATATTTTTTGAACATTTTACAGTAATGTATCGCTATACATCCTAGAGACATTTATAATAGGGTTAATTGCATACAGCTCCCTATAAACATATCGAATAGCAGATATGTCCCTACAAAGTTCAACTTTTTATATTTATCCCTTCAAAAGTCCAACGTTATTCATATATATCCCTGCCGTCTATCTCTATTAAAAAAATCTTTAAAAGGGCAAAACTGTCATTTAACATATAATCTGTTAAAAATTAAACAGTAAAGTAACGATAATAAACCGTAGGGATATATATGAATAACGTTGGACTTTTGAAGGGATAAATATGAAAAGTTGAACTTTATAGGGATATATCTGCTATTCGATATGTTTACAGAGAGTCGTATGCAACCCTTTATAATAAGTGTTGGTATTTTTGTCTATAACATTTTTTTAAAAGTTTACAGACACTTAAAAGTGTCGCTATAGCATAATTTTATTATAGTGTAATTAACGAAAAAAAAGAAAAAAAACAATAATAACTTGAAATGTTTTTCGCTTTTGGTGATGCATAGAAATTGGTGATCGCAACCAAGAGTGTCCAATACATGCCCTTTATGCTCTCCCTCGCCGGATTCCTCAACGGCGTTTGTTGGACCGCCTATGCCCTAATCCGCTTCGACATTTTCATCACGGTACGAAAAATTCTTTATCCTCTACGTAAACACAAACACACACACACACACACACATAGGGGTGGCAATCCAGCTCGTTGTTCGCGAGTCAGCTCGTGTTCGGCTCGAAATGAGTTCGAGATCGAATCGCTCGTTTAGTAAACGAGCCGAACACGAGCTGAATTTTTCAGCTCGTTTAATAAACGAGCCGAACACGAGCTGAATTTTTCAGCTCGTTTAATAAACGAGCCGAACACGAGCTGGGGTCAGCTCGCTCGTGTTCGGCTCGATAACAGCTCGAATATATATATATATATATATATATATATATATATATATATATATATATATATATATATATTTTACTATTTAGATTATATATATATTTTTTACTATTTAGATTTTAGGCCATCAATTTTTTATGAATTTTAATTATTAAATTAAAATTTTAATTTTGTAATTTTTTTTTCAACTTTACACTTAATAGTAGGAATGAAAATCAAACTTGTTGTTCGCGAGCCAGCTCATGTTCGGCTTGTTAATAAACGAGTCGAACACGAGCCGAATTTTTCAGCTCGATATTTAAACGAGCCAGCTCGTGTTTGGCTCGTTTATTAAACGAGCCGAACACGAGCCGACCCCAGCTCGCTCGTGTTCGGCTCGTTGACATCCCTACACACACACACACACACACGCTCTCTCTCTCAATATTTGTGTCACTTGTACTAATCATCGATTAATGTGTTTCTCTTGATATATAGATTCCGAATGGTCTCGGTGCCCTATTCGGGCTCGTTCAGCTGATCCTTTACGCTGTATACTATCGAACCACCCCGAAGGGCGAGTCCACGGGCGAAGTCGAGATGCCCTCAAAGACTTCTGATGCCTAATTCTTCGCCTCCTTTCTCCTCTCTTCTTATCTGTTCCTTTCTCTTCGCTGAGCATGTCATCTCCCGCAAACGTATGAATCACGAACAGATAAAAAAAAACAAAGACGAAAAAGAGAAAGATCAATTATCCACTCATTATTGAAGAAATTTTTTTGGTTGTACCATGTTGATCAAAATGCATGTTTTAAATTTCTTTCTCTCTATGATGATAATTTTTGATCTTTCTACTAGGAAGTGCAGGATTAGTTTGATCATGCTTCATCTTGCCTTAGTTAGTGCATGCATCAATTGTAATCGGTTGGAGTTTAACAACCCAAATGAATTGAATTCTACAATTAGTTGAATTCTACGATTGATTGAAAAAATTTGAAAAGTTCGGACGATGAATGCGAAATTTTTTAAGTTTAGATAACTATATGCAAATGAGTGAAGGTTCATACTAATTCTGGTGTATTTAACTCTTATGCAAAAAGATTATATATATATATATATATATATATATATATATATATATGGAAAATGCTATATGTACACCCATAAGGGGTGTACATCTCACACCCCCATCCATCTAAGAGTGGGGGTGTGATGATGGATCACTTGATGTGACCCGTAAAAAATATCGCTACCATTAAAATGGTGGAGATGTATGATGTACACCCCTTCGGAGTGTACATGTAGCATTGCTCTATATATATATATATATATATATATATATATATATATATATATATATATATATATCTATAGGGGTGTCAACTGTCAACCAGCCGAACACGAGCGAGCTGGGTCGGCTCGTGTTCGGCTCGTTTTAACACGAGCTGGCTCGTTTAAATATCGAGCAGAAAAATTCGGCTCGTGTTCGGCTCGTTTATTAAATGAGCCGAACATGAGCTGGCTCGCGAACAATAAGTTTAATTTTCATTCATACTATTATGTGTAAAGTTTAAAGAAAACTAAAAAATTAAAATTTTAATCTAATAATTAAAATTCACAAAAAATTGATGATCTAAAATCTAAATAGTAAAATTTATATATGTTTATATATATATATATATATATATATATATATATATATATATATATATATATATATATATATATATATATATATATATATTCGAGCTGTTATCGAGACGAACACGAGTGAGCTGACCCCAGCTCGTGTTCGGCTCGTTTATTAAACGAGCTGAAAAATTCGGCTCGTATTCGGCTCGTTTACTAAACAAACGAGTCGATCTCGAGCTCATTTCGAGCCGAACACGAGCTGGCTCGCGAACAACGAGCTTGATTGCCACCCTTATGCATATATATATATATATATATATATATATATATATATATATATATATATATATATATATATATATATATATATATATATATAGTTATCTAAACTTTCATAATAAATCATCTATATTCATAATTTTTAAGAAATAATTATCTATATACCTATCTAATATATTCCTACCTTTATTTTGTTTCTAATAGAGCCCTCGTATATTTTTCCGTTTTCAAAAATATACCTGTTGTTAATACCTTTTAAATCATCTCGTATTAAATCTGAATTAAATATCTATCCGAGTTAAAAAATATTAAAATATCTTATTTATCCCTAACTAATTAAGAGCAAATAAGAAAATTAGTAACAGTAAAATAATATATTTAAAAGAAAAAAAAAATCAAAATATATATTTTTGTTCCTAACTCAAGAACAAATAAGAAAAGTTAATATATACTGAAAAAAAATGATATATTTAAAATGACTAAATAGTAATATTTCTACCGTTTCACTAGTAAAATCTAACTATAGTAGGGATACATTTGAAATAATTTGTAATATTAAAAAAATATTTTTAAAATTAGCTTTCTACACGGAATAAATAAGAAAGTTTGAATAATCATCTTATTTTTTAATTATCTGGCTCGTAGTAGTCACTTTTAATTGTTAAAATGTAAATCTAATTGGTCAATTGCAAAATTTTAAAAAATTTAGATTAAAAAAATACAATTTTGAGGCAAACATGCAAAAGTTTGGATAATTGTGGTGCATTTAAAAGAATTATAAAATATATAATTGGAAAACCACTATTTTTAGACCCGGTGCACGAAATAATGTCCTTGGTGTATGAGGTGTACTTGTACACCCGGTGCACTCGGTGCACCGAAGAGCGCGCGCTCTCTCTCTCTCCACCATTTTTAACGTCGCCCCTAAAATCGACCGTTATTTCTCTCTCTCTCTCTCTCTCTCTCTCATGGGTTTGATTCGAATCCCAAACCCTTCTTCATCGATAGCCGAGGCCCAGCGCGGCGGATTCGAGCGGCGCCGGAGCAGGAACCCTAACCCTAACCCTAGCCGTAGCCTTTTCATGGCGGCGGCGCTCCCCGTGGAGGAGCAGGAGGCGCAGAGCCGACGCCTCACGGGCGACTCCTTCATCCGCCTCCACCTCCGGAAGCTCAAACCCTACCAGCCGATCTTGCCCTTCGAGGTTAACACTTCAATCTCCGATTATTACTGTGTTTTTTTTAGCTCTGTAAATGCTTTTTTTGGATTAAAGGTCGGAACTTTATCGTGCTCGCCAAGTGTTTGTTGTATTGCCCCAGTGGCATCTAAATGTGTATCTCTGTTGAAGTTGTTGTTGTGTGTAAGATGCGTCGAAAGGCTGATGTTGTAAACTGTTTTTATGATGTGTAGACGATTTTTCCTTTTGAGATATCCTTTCAATCTCCGATTATTGCTATGTTTTTTTAGCTTTGTAAACGGTTGTTTTTGATTAAAGGTCGGAACTTTATCGTGCTCGCCAAGTGTTTGTTGTATTGCCGCAGGGGCATCTAAATGTGAATATCTGTTGAAGCTGTTGTTGTGTGTAAGATGCGTCGAAAGGCGGAGTTGATTTTGATATCATTTGTGAAGTTGTAAACTGTTTTTATGATGTGTAGATGATTTTTCCTTTTGAGATATCCTTTCAATTTCCGATTATTGCTATGTTTTTTTAGCTTTGTAAACGGTTGTTTTTGATTAAAGGTCGGAACTTTATCGTGCTCGCCACGTGTTTGTTGTATTGCCCCAACAGTGAAAGTGTCTTATTTAGTTGGGTAGATGTTATTGCTCACGAAATTGTGTTAGTAGAAACTTTATGTGAATTGCCTTTTAAGGTATCCCTTGATCTCTGATTGTTACTGTGTGTCTAGCTTTCTATTTGATTGTCTTTTTATTTAAAGGCGGAAACTTTATCTTGATCACCAAGAGTTTGTTGTATTACTCCAATGAGTTATTTATATGTATCGCTGGTGACATTGAAAGAAAAATGCGTACGAAGCTGTTTTTTTTCAGTTGATTAGATGTTGCTGCTGGAGAAAACTGAGAAATTAATTTGCTTGGAAATTAGGAATTTGTGGATGATTTTGATATTATTAGTTTTGTCGGAAGCGTTTACTTTGTATTATGTGTTACTCTTATGCGATATGGCTGTCAGTTTCTAATTTATTAAGTACCATAAACTACTTCGTGACTCTTGAAGCAGCCCTAGGTCTATCTTTTAGTTCTTAAGTGCTTGTTTTTTATTGAAGTTTGGAAGCTTATCGTCATGTTTATATATGTATATCTAACGAAACTTTGATAAAAGAACATGTGGAAAGATCCATCCTGCTTTAGTATTATGCGTGGACCTTATGAAAAATGTCTAATTAGTTTGTAATGTAATGTTCACGTTGTTAGGTTTTGTCTACTCGCCTTGGAAGGAAGCCTGAGGACATCATTAAGCTCGATGCGAATGAGAATCCATATGGTCCACCTCCAGAGGTCAGTTGGTATTCTCTTTTTCTTTTGTCCCTTTTTTTTTCCCTGGATAGGTATGAACTTCGAGATTTCATACTTAAGTACATTGAATAACTATGATCCAGTTGAGTTAATGCCTGCTTAATAAAAATTGAAAAAGAAATGAAGTTTCCCTAGACTGTGAGAGTGTTGTAGTTTTAAGCATGAGGTCGTCCAAATTCGGTTGATAACTTGATAGAAAATGGCACGTACAATCTGATTGAACTGCAAAAGCTTAAGGCCCCGTTTGGTTGGGGGATAAAGGGGGAATAACCCCCTTTATCCCCCAATTCCTGCCAAACAGTGTTACAAAATGACATGGGATAATTTTTTTTTTATCCCTAGCTTAACGGGTTATCCTGCGATAACCCGTTAAGCCTTATTCCTCCCCCCCATGGAATAGGGTTTTATCCCTTGGGGGCAGTGAATGGGCAAAGTTATAATTTATTATTTATAATTAAATTATAATACAAAATATAATATAAAATAAAAAATATAAATTATAATATAAAATATAAATTATAATATAAATTATAATATAAATATAAATTATAATATAAATTATAATATAATTATAATATAAAATATAAATTATAATATAAATTATAATATAAAATATAAATTATAATATAAATTATAATATAAATATAAATTATAATATAAATTATAATATAATTATAATATAAAATATAAATTATAATATAAATTATAATATAAAATATAAATTATAATATAAAATATAAAAAATATAAAAAATATAATATAAAATATAATTTATTATTTATATTCTTAAAATATAATATAAAATAAAAAATATTATTTTTTTTAACGTAAGATATAATTTATTATTTATAATTAAATTGCTTCAAATTTAATATAATAATTAAATTAATTTTTCTATAAAAAAAGCTAAGGGCAAAGTTGGTATTTTTATAAAAATTCTATCTTCTTTTTTCACTATTCTCTACTATTCCATAATTTTAACCAAACACAATTTTAACTATTCCAGATAATACCAACTTTTCAACTAAACGCAATTTAACTTTTATACTTCATTATCTCGGAATAGAAAGCTATCCTAGGTATAAAAAAATTTATACCTCTTAAATTTATCCCCGAACCAAACGGGGCCTAAGGGCATAAAAACATCTACCGAATGTTCCTTTTGCATTGTGATTATTCATCCTATGCCTTCCTATATTTGCCAAATAAATATATTGTAGGCTCTATTTTGCCCTATTCTAGTTCTAACTTTACAATACATTTATGCAGGTAGCTGTAGCTCTTGGCAATCTGAAATTTCCTTATGTATATCCTGACCCTGAGAGTCGCCGCTTGCGTGCTGCTCTTGCTGAAGATTCAGGCCTTGAATCTGAGTACATTCTTGCTGGTTGTGGTGCAGATGAGCTTATTGACTTAATCATGAGGTTACAGTCAGAATTCTACTTTTTCACATATTTTAGTGAGCTATCTGTTAACTTAGGGAGGAAATTGGCTACATATCACTGCAAAAGTTTTTATTTGCAGAGTTGCCCTGCTGAAGTTGTAATTATCAAAATTTCTCATTGAATTTTTGGAATATGCAAAATTGATCGATGAAATTGACTCTCCCTGTAAAAATCAACCATTCTACTTTACTTTTACAATGTATGAATTTGATGCAGATAGGAATTAATTATTTTTCAACCCTAACTTAAAGTAGCCATCAGATAGGGATTAATTATTTTTCATTTCTATGAAGCCCTACAGATGCGTACTTGATCCAGGCGATAAAATTTTAGATTGTCCTCCGACATTCACAATGTATGAATTTGATGCAGCAGTGAACGGTGCACTGGTCATTAAAGGTTTGAAAGCCAAACATTTTAAATCACCTCGTTTATCTTGAAGACTAGTTCGCTTCGCTTTTTCTAATTTTTTTCTTTTGTACCTTTTCTCGTTTTCAAAGCGTATCATGAATTTTGCTCTGTATTTAATATCTATTGAAATTCTTTGTGCAGTTCCTAGGCTGCCAGATTTTTCTTTAAATGTTCCTCATATCGTCGAAGTAGTCGAGCAGGAAAAGCCAAAATGCATCTTCCTGACATCTCCCAATAATCCAGATGGAAGGTATGTTACCTTTCTCACTTATATTCACCTTACATAGAAAATAGGGGCAATTTCCTACATACCCCTAAAAATTTTCCTGTTTTCAGATTTACCCCTCTTAGAAGGCTAATATTAAAACTACCCTTCTTACGTTCCAACTTCTTTCCAAAATACCCCTGAAGTTAAACTCTGTTAGTGTACCGTTTGGAACTGCCGTTATCTGTGTGTAATTACTATTTTACCCTTTCAAATATACCCTAAACCCTAAAACCCTAAACCCCTAAACCCTAAAACCCTAAACCCTAAACCCTAAAATCCTAAAAAAACCCTAACCCTAAACCCTAAAACCCTAAAAAACCCTAAACCCTAAATCCTAAAACCCTAAACCCTAAACCCTAGAACCCTAAAAAACCTTAAACCCTAAACCCTAAAACCCTAAACCCTAAACCCTAAAACCCTAAAAAATCCTAAACCCTAAACCCTAAACCCTAAACCCGGGCAAAATAGGTATATCTGATAGTTTTCAACTCCGATTATTATTTAACTCTAGTTTAACCCTAGTTAACTTAACAAAGGGAAACGGTAGGGATTTTTTTAATAACGGTGGAACGTATGAAGGGTATATTGGAAAGAAAAAAATAAGAGGGGTAAATCAGATATTTCTTCATATTTCAGGGGTACACAGGCAATTATCCCTAGAAAATATTATGCTACTTTCTTGCATCAACATCATGAGCCTTCCCTCCGAATTGATCATGACATTAGTTGCTTCCAAATTCTTGCTTTTCTGTTGTTCTTTCTTTTTTGCCCCCATTTGATGAGGAAATACCTTCTTTTCCTTTTATTCTCAGTATAATAAATGATGAAGATCTCTTAAAGATCCTCGATCTTCCCATATTGGTTATACTGGACGAGGCTTACATTGAGTTCTCTGCTATAAAATCGAGGATGGATTGGGTGAAGAAGCACGAAAACTTGATCGTTCTCCGAACATTTAGCAAAAGAGCGGGTACGTGACTGTTAAGGCATGCTGCTAGATATTCATAAGTTGAGAAGTGCCGAAGATTTTGGTATTTTGCATGAAGCAACTTGAATTAGTTTGCGCAGAGCAATGATATGCAAATACAACTTCTCCAGCATTTATTGTACTCAAAATATGTCTTTATTAGCTTAAAATTATGAGAATATGTAGTACCTTATTATTGATAATAAAAATAGGTTTAGCTGGGCTTCGCGTGGGATACGGTGCTTTTCCTTTAAGCATTATTGAATATTTATGGCGAGCGAAGCAGCCATATAATGTGTCCGTGGCAGCAGAAGTTTCTGCGTGTGCGGCCTTGGAAAATTCTGCTTATTTGGAGGTGCACTAACACATACCAATTTTTTTTAGGGTTAATTGCATACGGCTCTCTGTAAACATATCGAATTGCAGATATATCCCTACAAAGTTCAACTTTTCATATTTATCTCTTCAAAAGTTCAACGTTATTCATATATATCCCTGCCGTCTATCTCTGTTAGAAAAATCTAGTTAGCCATAGGTTAAATATTTAATCTTGGTTAGTTAGTGAGGTAAATTTACCTTTTTACCCTTTCAGGTATTTCTGCACTATTTTTTGGAGGGACTTTTTGAAAGGGCAAAACTGTCATTTCACATATAATCTGTTAAAAAATAAACAATGAACTAACGATAATAAACCGGAGGGATATATATGAATAACGTTGGACTTTTGAAGGGATAAATATGAAAAGTTGAACTTTGTATGGATATATCTGCTATTCGATATGTTTACAGGGAGCCGTATGCAATTAACCCTTTTTTTTATATACTTCTCTATTTTGATTCTTTGATATTGTAATTGCAATTAACTATTTACCCCCTCCCTTTTTTTTTCTTTTTTGTTGAGAAAGAGAGTAAAAAACTCACTAGTGGAAGAAAGGGAAAGGCTGTATAGTCTCCTGAATGCTGTACCTTTTCTGAAGCCATATCCAAGCCACTCCAACTTCATTCTCTGCGAGGTCACGTCAGGAAAAGATGCTAAGCAAATAAAGGTGATTTTTTCTCATTCAGATTACTTCTGACGTGAATATGTGGTTATATAATTAGGGCATTTTTTTGACTAGAGCTGTTCGAAGAAGCATTGACGATTTTTTTCATTAGAATGTCCTCAACAACTTCTCACTCTAGAGCTCCTCTTTTTTAAGCCAAAAAACTCATTTTTGCTTCCCACCACAGTAGAAGCTCGCAATATATTTTTTTTTTTTGGGTAAGCAACTATATCAATTAGCTCAATGGTTAGAAATAGTACCTGTTATAATTAGTGACGGAGCTCGCACAATCAACATCATTAGTGCTAAGCAAATAAAGGTGATTTTTTCTCGTTCAGATTACTTCTGCCATGAATATTTGGTTATATAATTAGGGCATTTTTTTTACTAGAGCTGTTCGAAGAAGCATTGACGATTTTTTTCATTAGAATGTCCTCAACAACTTCTCACTCTAGAGCTCCTATTTTTTAGGCCAAAAAACTCATTTTTGCTTCCCACCACAGTAGAAGCTCGCGATATTTTTTTTTTTTTTTGGGTAAGCAACTATATCAATTAGCTCAATGGTTAGAAATAGTACCTGTTATAATTAGTGACGGAGCTCGCACAATCAACATCATTAGTGCTAAGCAAATAAAGGTGATTTTTTCTCGTTCAGATTACTTCTGCCATGAATATTTGGTTATATAATTAGGGCATTTTTTTTACTAGAGCTGTTCGAAGAAGCATTGACGATTTTTTTCATTAGAATGTCCTCAACAACTTCTCACTCTAGAGCTCCTCTTTTTTAGGCCAAAAAACTCATTTTTGCTTCCCCCCACAGTAGAAGCTCGCGATATTTTTTTTTTTTTTGGGTAAGCAACTATATCAATTAGCTCAATGGTTAGAAATAGTACCTGTTATAATTAGTGACGGAGCTCGCACAATCAACATCATTAGTGCTAAGAAAATAAAGGTGATTTTTCTTGTTTAGATTACTTCTGTCATGAACATGTGGTTATATAATTAGGGCCCTTCTGACTAGAGCTGTTTTAAGAAGCATCGACAGTTTTTTCATTAGAATGTTCTCAACAGGCTCATCTTTTTTTTTGCTTCCCACCACAGCAAAAGCTCGAGTCAAGTGTCGAAGCTCTCATAATCAACATCATTTACCGAGGGAATCGCTGAAACTAAAATTAGATCTCACTTGTAGCATTTAAACTCTAAGGAAAGCTCAAAATATAATTCATCGCGAAACTTTTCGACATCTCAGACTACTGAATTCAAGACTGACCAACATTTATAATTGGGGCAATTTTCTATATACCCCTAAAAATGTCCCTGTTTTTAGATTTACCTCTCTTAGAAGACTAATATTAAAACTACCCTTCTTACGTTCCAACTTCTTTCTAAAATACCCCTGAAGTTAAACTCTGTTAGTGTACCGTTTTGGAGCTGCCGTTATCTGTGTGAAATTACTGTTTTGCCCTTTCAAATATGCCCTTCTATCATAACCAACTTTTCTTATGTACCCTTAAAATTTTCAATAGTTTTGGTAGATAGGGGCAAAATAGGTATATCTAATAGTTTTTAACTCCGATTATTATTTAACTCTAGTTTAACCCTAATTAACTTAACAAAGGAAAACGGTAGGGATATTTTTAATAACGGTGGAACGTATGAAGGATATATTGGAAAAAAAAAAAATAAGAGGGGTTAATCAGATATTTCTTCAGATTTCAGGGGTACACAGGTAATTATCTCTTTATAATTTGTATACGATTGATATTTAAATCTAAGGAACTATTTTCAGGAGGACCTAGCGCAGATGGGCGTGATGATCCGACACTACAACAACAAAGAACTGAAGGGCTACGTTCGCGTCTCGGTCGGCAAGCCCGAACACACCGATGCCCTAATGAAATGCCTCAATCTTCTGCGATAGTAAGAATCTGCGTCGACTTATTTCTTGCAGGCAATTTCAATGCAGCAATAGTCGACTTTATCTTAGAGTTCGGCACTCTTGAAATGTAGGAAGAAGAGATTCACATTAATTGGTGGTTATTTGTACATTTTCTGCTGTTGTTTGAAAGCATTAATCCTCTTTTTTTCTACACATTTAATTTGCTAATTATTCAATCATAGTAGGTTGATTAAAGTATGCCAAATATGTTGTAATAATGCGATAGTTAATAGTTTCATATCGGATGGGAATGAGATTGTGATTGAATGTATAAGAAATATGAACATTAATAATAATAATAACTGTGCTTAAGTATTTTAGGCCGGTGGTTTGGGTCAAACGAGTTATTATTGTTAGTAGGACGGGTATCAGAATCAGTTATCAGTCGAAAGTGTGTGACGAATCTTAATTGAGTCAGGGTCTGAAAGATAAGGCTAGTGAAACAAGTTTCACATCGTCGTCTGGTGATCTTGGGTTGTATGTTTGGACTGACGAGGGCCTAAACAAGATCAGATTGGATGTATAAGAAATATAAACACTAATAATAATAACTTTGCTTAAATATTTTAGGCCGGTGGTTTGGATCAAACGAGTTATTATTGTTACTAGGACGGGTATCAGAACAATTGGAAGTGTGTGACAAATCTTGATTGAGTCAGGATCTGAAAGAACGCTAGCGAAATAAGTTTCACATCGTCGCATGGTAATTTTGGACTCTGTTTGGACTGACGAGAGCCTAAACAAGAAGAATCTTGGGCTGTGTATGTCTAGGCTGACGAGGACATCAGGCCTAAACGGAAAGAGTATGTGAATAGAGTTGTGATATAGAGTTGTGATATATAAAAAACAGGAACACTAATAATAATAATAATAATAATAACTGAATTTAAGTATTTTTAATCATCCTTATTATTGCTAGTGGGAAGAGTCGCACAAATAAAATAATTGGCTTAAAAAAATGGGAGAATTATTCAATTCAAAAATCAAGAAATAGTAAAAAAAGCAAGCAGGATTTTTTGGCTTTCTAATTTGAAATTTGCCACCCAAAAGCTATAAATGAATACATTTTTTTTTTACAACAACAATCATCAAAAAGAATGTATAGTAGTTCTTTTTGAAGTAGAACACATACCAACTTAATCAAACATAAGAATTTTAAAAACTTTTTGATCAATCTTTGAGTTTTTCATGGGTTCTTAGCCTTTATCCTGAGCTTTCTCGCGATCTGCGCCGCTCTCGGATGAGCCCGCCTCTTGCTTTCGTCGCACTGCTCCATCTCCAACCAGTTGATCACTCTCAGTATCAGCGACTGCGGGCAGAAGCTCGATGATTTCCGGCCGTCCGACGATGCTTTCGGCTTCTTCGCACCGCAATCCAACGCGGCTTCCAAGAACTCCATGAACCAGTTCCCAGCCTCATTCTGTATCTGCTTCGCCAATCTTATCGAACCGACTAAAGTCGACGCTTGAAGTAGTTTCCTGTCATCACATTTTGCATCTGTAGAAGCCTTCTTCTTACCACCAACTTCTGCTTTTGTATCAGTTGTTTCAGCGGCGGCGGCGGCGAAAGTTACTGATTTGGATAGAGCTAAAAATGCTCTTCTCTTGGGTGCTGTTCTGCCATTTTGGACTATTTCTTGTAAAACTGATTGGTCATCGATTTCGTTCGATTTATCCGTTTTCTGGTCTTCGATTGTCGCAGCGATCGAAGTAGCAGCTTGGATTGCTTCCATGTCGATCGCCGCTTGAGCGATCTCTTGATGGAAGGCCAGGAATTGGTCGAAGCAAGCGGCGGGAGAATCGGCTCTCGCAGCTTTGCTCAACTCCGAGAACATCCTTAGGGGAACAACAATAAAAAAAGAGGAGAAAAGATTAAAATATGAAACCGCCATCGTTCTCTAAAATCTTAAGTTGTCAGCGAACGGTGTTTCATATTTTATGCTCAACAGCGAAAAGGTTAAAATGACGAAAACCCTCGACAGAATCTCGACAAAGGAGGCAAAGCGACGAAATCTTGTAGTTTAAGGGGAGTAAATAAGCAGGTTTTAAAGCTTCGATGGGCCGAAGCAGAAGATCAGCTGTCGAAAACCTTACTTGAGAACTCGAACCACAGTTTCGGTGGCCGACGCATCGCGAAGAGCTTGAAGAGCTACTTTTTGAGCTGCCTCTCTTTGGTGCATAGCCTCCTAAAAAATATAACAAGCCCTTTTAAGTAACTACTAACAAATATCTTCTTGTTTGTGATTTGATGAAACAAATGGACTATTCATTCATACTTTTCCGAGATTGCCGAGCTTTCTCGGTAACGGCATGCGCTCGGCCGAACTTTGCTTCGAATCGGCACTAACCGAGAGCGAGTGCAACGGATTAGAAGTAAATGAACAACTTCCTTGTTCATCGGACGAAGAAGAAGAGTCTTCGACTCTCACACCGCTTCGCAATTTGGGTATCGAAGTGATCGAGCAAATCGAACTTCTCTCCTATGAAAACACACGAAAAAAGATTCAAACTGTTAAATATAGGCAAGAGATTAAAGAACACTCGAAAGTTTTACTTAAATGTACCCACAATAGGGAATGGACTCTTCGGTATCTTCGGATCTCGCTCCAACATACTCTTGCTCCTCGAGAACTTCGAAACAACACAACTTTTCCTCACCGAAGCCAAGTTCGGCTCCTTCGCCGATTTCGCGCTCACAATAGGCGAAAACTGGATACATCTCAGCCGATCCTTCACCGGTGTATTCTCATCGAAGTCCAATGAAGTGGGCTTCACCTTCGCCACCATAGGTGAAGAAGCAATAGCACCGCCGATCGGGTCCGTGCCCCAGGAGCCTCTTCTCTGAACACCCGGCGGCCTAGCTCGAACGATCGGTTCGGGGGTGCCCACCAACGGGTGCCGACCCGGAAGCGGCTTCGCGCCTACAATGACCGGGACCGGCGAGCCGGGCTCGAGACGGTCGACGTTGACGAATTGGCCGAGCTGCATCTTGTTGCTCAGAACGAGATCGTCTTGGTCGGCGGGTAAGCTTACGTAGATGGAGTGAGAAGAGTCGGAGACTTTTACATAGAAACCGTGCTTCGGCCACAGGTCCTTTTCGTCTAAGTCCGCGGGGACGATGTCGGTGACTTGTAAGAGCGCGGCGCGGTGCTCACCGACCGGTTTGGGGTTCCCCGATTTCATCGCGCAGAGGAGTTTATGGAGCATCCCTGGAGCCAACGCCGCCATGATATACAACACCTATCTACACCAACAGGAGACGGCAATAGTGAGCCGGATCCCTGCTACTCATTTCGTCGAACACATCGTATGCGACAAAAGTAAATCGAACTGCGAAGTTGGCATGAATTTCTGATATGAATTGATCAGGATACAACACTAAATTGATGATATTCACTATGGCCATTAAAAGAATTGATAAGAAAAACACATATTTAGTAAAAATTCTCAATTCTTCGAGAGCTAACACATCGAATTTGCGGCAAAGATCTCATCTTTATGTGTAATTGAATCAATGAATGGAGAAAAACCAGCTCAAAATTGATGAAAGAGATCTAAGAAAAGGTAATCAAATCCAACAAATTGGCCTACGGAATGCGAAAATTTTACGTCAAATTCACAAAAAAAGGGATCTATTTCGTGTACCTGAATCACCGAATCCAAAAAAAAAAGAAAAATCCAACTCAAAATTTCACTAAACAAGCTTCAAAGCGCATCAATGGAGCTTCGCTCTACCTCAAAATTAGGGTTTTAGAGAGAGAGAGAGAGAGAGATCGAAGGGAGAGTGTTAGGGTTTTCGCTAATAAATCTCCTCTACCCCACACGCGCTCCAACGGTTAAAAGTTTCGGAAAATTGGAACGTTGGGAGGTGGCCAACGGTCGAATTATCCCCCACTTTCACCTGCGTTGTATTTGAACTGGACATGAAATGACGGAAATACCCTTGTACGTTTACTAATGAGAGGAAGCAATAGAGGGGGGGGGGGGGGGGGGGGGGGGCTTTTTAGTCCATTTGATGATGATTAAAGTGTGTAGTAGTTGAAGCTTAGCACCACTATTTCTTTTCCTTTTTTAAATTATTTTGAACATATTTAGTTGAACAAACAATCTCCCAATTTTCTTTTTTTTTTTTTTTAGAGTGGATTAGAATCTGTGGGGACTGAAATCAAAGGTTTTTTTTTTTTTTTTTTTTTGTATCTAATATAAAACTATTATTTTTCGCAAATACTGTGACATTTTCGGAATTTGAAATAGTTCTATATAAAGAATATACTAGGGCTAAACCTCTGAACTCAATTATACCATTTTGGGTAGTGATTAGATGCAAGAGATTAAGAGGGTTAAGCGTGTTGGATATAACCGTTTTGGGTGGAGGTTAGACTCAAGAGATTATGGGCCCGTTTGGTAACGGGATAAGACAGAACTAGCTATTCCAGGGATAAGTATAAAGTACGGAACTAGTGTAAAAAAACGTTTGGGATGGTTTTAAGGATAAGAGATTTTGTATTTGGTATGAGAATGAGGAATAAGAGGAATAAAGAGTTTTAATTGAGATAAATTATCTTTTTGCCCTCAAACTTTATTATGTAATAATGAGGTGAGAGATGGTGCCTTGGTAGACGTGGGGGGGTATTTAAGAAAAAAGTAAGAGGGCAGTTGGAAAGAATGAGAACAGTAATTCTTACTTATTCTAGTTGTACTGGAACAAGCTATACCGATTGATTCCTGGTGCGTTTGGAAGAATAAGAGGGATATCACTCCTATTCCCGCTTCTATACCGAATCCAAACAAGACTTAAGAGAATTAAGTATATTAGAATTAGAGTAATTCTAGAATGGGTGATCCTCTAGAAAGCGGAGCGTCACAGTTAGTATCAGAGCCAATCATTAGCAGAAAATATGAGATGAGTCTTGGCTGAGCCGAAATTATACAGCGGCGAGCATAGCTCCCTGACTAACGACCGTTGCGGGTGGAGTGGCTCCCCACAAGTCGTGTGCCCGAGCCTGACGAGAACGTCAAGATTAAAAATAAAAGAAATATAACACATCCGAAATTTAAAATAGTAATATATGAAGAATATAATAGGGCTAAATCTCTTAATCCGGCTATAATATTTTGGGAGATGGATAGGTCAAAAGGGTTAAAAATGCTAATCGTGCTAGAGATAGAGTAGTTCTAGGATGTGTGTTGGGAGTAATCTAGGATGGATAATCCTCTGAAAAGTTAGGGCATCACAGATGCGTAAGAGGCTAAGAGGCGTGCTATATAGAACTATAATAGTTCTTGAATGGGTGACTCCTTGAGAAATTGCGTAAGAGGTTAAGAGGCATGCTACCCTGAAAAGTCGGGAGTAGTTCTAGAATCGATAATTTTTTGAAAAGTTAGGCATCACAGATGGGATATGCAGTGGTTTCAATAAAATCACTGAAAAGTTCTTGAATAGGTGACTTCCTGAGAAATTGCGTAAGAGGTTAAGAGACGTGCTACCCTGAAAAGTCGAGAGTAGTTCTAGAATCGATAATTTTTTGAAAAGTTGGGCATCACAGATGGGATATGCAGTGGTTTCAATCAAATCCATCTACCAAATTAGACTATAAGATTTACTAATTGATTGAACAATTTTTAACTGATAATGTAGATAATCAAATAAAGAAAAATAAAAGAAAAATAAAAATTGAACAAAACTCAGAAACACACCACAAACTCAAGATATATAATAAAGCCTCGTTTGGTAACGAGAACTAAGGAGGGATAAGGGCTTATCCCCCCTAGTTATATCCAAACGCAATTAAGATCGGATTGAAACAGCTGTTCTCGTCTTTCTGAAATAAGCTGATATAAGACTGGAATTACTATTCCAGCCTTTTTCTGGAACAAGGCTTGTTCCCATTTGAGAATAAACTTAATTAAATTAATATAATTTTAATTATTATTTTAACTCTTTAATTAATCCAATATTTTAATTAATTTAATTATTTTATTAACTAATTATTTAAGTATTTAGATAATTAACTAATTATTTAAGACAATTAAAATTAAAATTTTTAACATTTATAAATTTTTAAATTTTATAGCTTTTAAAATTTTTAACTTTAATTTTTAATAAATTTATCATATAATTTTAATAAATTATATGATAAATTTTTTTAATAATTTTTTATATATATAAGTAAAATATAAATTTTAATAATTTTTTTAATAAATATTTTAAATTAAATATTTAAAATCATATCAGTAAAATTTTAATCATAAATTAAAATTTTAGTCCTTTTTATTCTTCTTATTCCTCTTTAACTTACCAAACACAATTTTCTTTATACCATTTCTTTATACCCGGTATAACTCTTAAACCCAACCAAACAGAAATTTACACTAGTTCCTGCTAATACCATAACTTATACCTATCCCGGTATAACTAAATTTTTCTTATCCTCGAACCAAACGCAGCCTAAGAAAATAACTACTACAACTTGAACAAAAATACTAGGAAATATTACCCAAAAACTCGAAATCAATACATGTATATACAATAGCTTAGTAACAAGGAACTTCTCATATGATTTTTAATCTCACATATCTCTTGAAATTTTAGGATAAAATAGATTTAATTTTTTTAGTTTTTCTCAGTTATATTTAAAAATCTATATTTTATTTTTTAAAAAAATTTAAAAATATTTTCAAAAAATTACGGTGTTAATAAAAACGATAAAATGATCAAATTATTCTTACTTATTTTATAATTTTTTTTAATATATTTATATTATTAACAAATATATTTTTAATATAAATTATAAAAAATAAATAAATTAGTGACCAAATCATCCTGATGGTTGGTGGGCTAAATGCGTAAATAAAAAATAAATAAATAAATAAATAAATAAATAAAAGGAGAATTTACAGACAAATTTTCTATATTTTAACTTTTTTTTGTTTGAATAGTGGACATAAATCAATTTCATATATTCTTTTTCCTGACAAATTACATGAATCTTTTTATTTAAGAGGGAAAAAAAAAAAAAAAAAAAAAAAAAAAACACTACAACAAAATTATAAGTTATAGAAATATACTTTTATGACACTTTTGTACAAGTGTTCTATCTATCTTACATCTATATTTAAAATTAAATTATAGGGATATATTTTTGAGACACATTATAATAAATGTATCTCTATACACTCTAACGACTGCATATATAGCGACACAAATAATAAGTGTCGATATTTTTATTTTTTAAAATTTAAAAATATTTAATAATATCGCTATAACATAATTTTGTTGTAGTGAAAAAAACTAAGTTTCTTTCTATTTCTTCTCAGTAGATTACAACTGCGGCAAATATTCAAAACACCAACTCCTTCAGTCTCTCTGAAACTCTCGAAGCCTCCAATCCAATTCGCGAACTAATGGCCTGTAAATACATAACACGAAAAGGATAAGATATCAGTACTAAGTTATTGGTGCTATTAAGTTTTTAATCATTGAATTAAAAAATGTGTGGTTGAGATGATAGTGGGCTCCTTGGGTTTAATAGGTAGTTGGAAAAATAGTAAAATCTAACGGATAAAAATAATTAAAGGGATTGATCTAAGGCTATGTTTGGTTGGGGGATAAAAGGGGATAACTCTTTTAACTCCTTTATCCATCCTTTATCCACCAAACACAATAAAAAAATAGAAGGATTTGTTATCCCCTTTAACGGGCTATTCTAGAATAGCACGTTAAGAAAGGGGGATAACAATTCTCCCCATTAGTGGGAACAAGGTTGTTCCCACCGGGAACAATCTTGTTTCCATTTTCTTCTTCTTTTTTTTTTTTTCTTTTTTTTCTTCAATTTAGATTAAAATTTATAAAATTTTAAATTTATTTATTTTTTATTTTATAAATTTTAAAATTTTTAACTTTAATTTTTTACAAATCTAAAAAATTTAAAAATTTAAAAATTTATACAAGTTTTGTATATATAAATTTTTAAATTTTTTATAAAAATATTTTAATTTATACAAATTTTTAAATTAAAATTTTTACATCATCTTTTACATATTTTTCGAAATAATTAAAATTTAAATTTTTAAATTTAGAGAAATTTTAAATTTTATAACTTTTAAATTTTAATAAATTTATTGTAACGCCCCGGCCCACTAGCAATAATAACTCGTTGGGCCAAACCACAGCCCAAAATGCTTAAGCCCAGTTATTATTACTAGTGTCCATGTCTCATATAAACTCAATCGCAATTCCATCCACATCCGATGTGGGACTATTCGGGGCGTCACATTTATAAATTTAATAAATTTTAAAATTTTGTAAATCTAAGGATGGGGTTGTGATGATGGGTCACTTGATGTGACCCGTAAAAAGTATCGCCACCATTAAAATGGTGGAGGTGTATGATGTACACCCCTTCGGGGTGTACATGTAGCATTGCTCTTTCCAATAGGAAAATGCTATGTGTACACCCCTTTCGGGGTGTACATCATACACCCCACCCATCTAAGGATGGGGGTGTGATGATGGGTCACTTGATGTGACCCGTAAAAAGTATCGCCACCATTAAAATGGTGGAGGTGTATGATGTACACCCCTTCGGGGTGTACATGTAGCATTGCTCTTTCTTATAGTGATATATATATTTATATATATATATATGTACACCTGGGAGTGGATCGTGTGAAAGACTTTGTCACCGACGACGGAGAAATTCGCGTTGACAATCTCCGCGCCTTCTTCTTCGAGAACACTAACCACTTCGTGAAACCGAAATCGCTTGTTGTGGCTGCTGCTGCTGCTGATCAAAACCACCTCCAAATTCGCGTCTTGGTACCGTACTTCGACCACCGGTAACCTAACACCGATCGTCGCCGTCGTCATCCCCTCGCTCGCATCTTTCGCCGTACCTTTTGTGCTCGATCCTGAATCTCTCCGTTGCTGCAGCTTCTCGATCCTTTCCCTTAGCTTCTTTATGTACGACGCAGCTTCGTCGAAGTGATCGAGCTGCGTTAGCGCATCCTAAACACAATACCGCAAGCAACGTAAGATGTCGAAAACTATATATAATCATATTGGTAGGAAATAGACTTCGTTGCTATCGATTTATTTTCGATGATAGAGCTTTCAAATCGACGATTAATATCGTTGAACATGATCTATACTATTTAAAGTATCTGAAAATTAAATTTTAAATATTTACGATATCATTGACCAAATGATTAAAGAATTATAAAATTTATAATTTTAATGGTTGATATTCAGTGTTTAATCGTTTAACACTGTAAAAAAATTAAATTAATTAAATTTTAATTATTATTTTTTTAAACTATTTAAAATAAAATTTATATTATTGATCTTGATCACAATAATACTATCATAATTTTTTCAAATATATATATATATATATATATATATATATATATATATATATATATATATATATATATATATATATATATATATATATATTCAGATACTATTCTTTTAGGATGACGGATACCTTTGTTTTATCAAGTTGTTTTTGATGACAGAAATTTCGAATCGATAATCTGAACCGTTAAAATTGATCTAAAAGTATCTACAGTGTTTATAAACTAAATTTCATAATTTTTTAAAATTATTTACATAGTGATCAAAAAATTATAAAATTGATATAGTTTTTTAAAACATATACCATGCAGCCGTTTACTTGTTTAACGGTGTAGATCAATCTAAACCGCTTAAAATTTTGATTAAAATTCGTTTACACTATTTAGACAGCATTTGATAACTCCGATCATAAATTGTAAATATATTTTTTTTATTATTTATTTTTTGATTTTTTGATGAACTTGATAATAATTAGTAATTCAACTACTATAAGATTATATAAAAATTTTCCCTTTCAAATGTCACATTAAGCTATTTTTGAATACATTAAATATGATAAATAAACTCTTATTTTGATTGCATGCGTCGTTATCCGATAACAACCCGATCATTAATTATGCCCTAAATTAGACGCTTTTGTGAGTCATCGTATCACCGAGATAATAAATACATGAAACTAATAATAAAAATTTAATTTTATACAGCTCTTAAACATATCGAATAATAGATATATATTTTTATAAAATTTAACTTTTTATATTTATTTTTTTAAAAGTCTTAAATTGTTTATATATATTTTTACCGTTAATATTCGTTAAAAAAATATAATTAATTATAGATTACTAAGTGAGATAAATTCATCTTTTGATCCTTTCAGATATTATACTTAACCAGATATATTTTGGACATATTCTCAGGTATAAAATTGACATTTCACTTATATTATATTAAAAAATAAATAATAAACTAAGAGTAAAAAAAAAATCAGAAGAACATATATGAACAATTTAAATTTTTTAAAAAAATAAATATAAAAAATTAAATTTTGTAGATATATATTTGATATTCGATAGATTTACAAAAAGTTATATAAAATTAATGCCCTAAAAAGAATTATTAGGATAGTAATATCTGATAATTTGATGATCTCTTTTTTTTTTTTTTTTCTTTTCAAGTTTAATACATAAATTTATTATCTTATAAGAAAATTTACATTGAGATTGTCACAAAGTATATTTGAAAACTTTAATTTTCAAAAAATATTTTAAAAAATAATTTGGGTGGCAAAATATTTTTCGTCCGTTTAATTTTGTTTTTAAATAAGTTTTGAAAAAAAACTTTTTCTTTTAGATTTTATGGAGAAAAAAAAAATCCCTTTTTTACTTTTTTTTTTTAATAAAAAAAAATATTTCACGATTTTCCAAGGCAACCAAACACGTGGGCCTTTAATTTTCTTTTATTTACACAAATTGGTATGATTCCAAGGATCAGATAATGTAATGAAGAGAACAAAGGGGCCAAATTGAATAATATATTACAAGTTACAAATTTAATTTAATTATTTAATTAATACACTAATATATAGCCTACCTGAGATATGCCCTAAACTTTGCCAGGAAATAATAGAATTTATTTTATAAATAAATAAATATATAGGATTCTTTTTTAATAATTTAATTAGGTGGGAGTTGAGAGTAAAATAATTAATAAGATTAAAAGGACAAAAAAATATATATATTAAAAAGGAAAGCTCATTTTCCCTTAATATAATTCATGAGATGAGGATAATATATAGCACTTTAATTTCCCTAAATTTAGGAATAAAATGAGTAATAATATCAAAATAAATCATTTTTTTTCCTGTTCAATTAATCTATTAATTGAGGATGTTATTGGCTAATTATGAAAAAAAAAATGAATTAGAATATGCACTTTTTTTTAATCCAATTCTAAATAAATAAATATATATATATATATATATATATATATATATATATATATATATATATATATATATATATATATATATATATATATACAAAAATTGTGCATTTGAGGTGTTTGGTTGATCGAAAAATCGTAAAATAATATATAAAAACACATATTTTGTACTTTTTGTTTTCCAAATTAAAAGAATACGAAAAACAAAAACACTATTTATTTATATATTTTTTCAGCCAAAAAATAATATTATTTTTTGATATATTTTTTGAGAAATTAGAAACCCAACAAAGAGGGAAATTAAAAAGAAAACCCTTCAAAAAGTGGGAAATAAAAATGAAAAATTGGAATTATTTTTAGCCAAATTTGGATATTTAATGTTCTCTTTATAGTGATCCCCCAAAAATAGAAGAAAAAAAAGAGAGAGAGAAAAGAGGAGGGATATTCAAAATAAATAACAAAAATGGTACCTTTGATGTGGTGAAGTGATCTTTTGGGATGAGAGAGAAGAGGTTCATGCTAAGGTTCTTCATATGCATTCTCCTATTTTTCTCTATAGTTTTTCTCTCCACCTTATTACTACTATTGTTAGTATCTCCCTTATCCCCACTAGGACTCTTCATCTCTCTCTCTCTAACTCTATAACTCTCTAGAGAGAGAAGCACTTTTGAGAGGAGCAACAAGCTCAAAATTGTTTTTTTTGGTGTTGGTGCTATATACTTATTGTTGCTTATATTCCATGTTGTTGAATATATATATATATATATATATATATATATATATATATATATAGAGAGAGAGAGAGAGAGAGAGAGAGAGAGAGAGAGAGAGAAAGATAGAGAGGGAGTGTGTGTGTGATTGTGATGTTTTTAAAAGTATTACTCATTTTATATTTGTAAAATTTTCATTAATAGATGTATCTGTGTAACTAATTTTATTTTTTTAATTATATCATTCCATCAATCATTAATTAAATTTTAAAAAATTACTATTATTTTAATCATAAATTTTTTCATTCAAAAACTAAAAATTATTGAATATATATATATATATATATATATATATATATATAGAGTTGGGCTGGAATGCTATTGATAGCACCAGCCCAACTTTGCCACCCATTTTATACCCTTTGGATTGCGTTGAGATTTGTGAAAGCTATTTAATTTTTACTTTTTCTTTTTACTTTTTCTTTTTTCTTTTTTTCATTAAATAGCTTTCACAAATCTCAACGTAATTCAAATGGTATAAAATGGGTGGCAAAGTTGGGCTGGTGCTATCAATAGCATTCCAGCCCAACTCTATATATATATATATATATAGAGAGAGAGAGGGAGAGAGAGAGAGAGAGGGAGAGTGTGATTGTAATGTTTTTGAAAATATTATTCATTTTATACTTGTAAAATTTTCACTAATAGATGTATCTGTTTAACTAATTCTATTTTTAAAATTATACATTTCCACAAATCACTCACTAAACTCTAAAAAATCACTATCATTCTAATCGTAGATCTCTTTATTCAAAAGCTGAAAAAATCGACAGATGACGACTTATACTTTTAAAAATATAGAAACTAAATTATACATACATTTTGTGCTTATAAAACTTTTACAATTAAATTTATTTTTTTAATTAATTTTATTTATTAAATTTTAAAATATCAGTATCATTTTGTTGGAGAAGTGGAAACCTACTACCATCCAAATATTTTTAAAAGTATATTTTTTTATTATTTTTTTTTATCCCTTTTTCCCTCATGCTTAAATGTTGATGTGTGAGAGAGAAAGAGAGAAAGAGAGAGGAAGGAGGTGGTGACCTGTTAATATCTCCAAAGAGGGGACACTTGACTTATTTAGTATTCCAAGTACACATACGCACATTCACACTAAAAAAAACAAAAAACAAAAAAAAAAGACAAAAAATTTAAAAGCACTGTGTATCAATTTTATTTTTATTCAAAACTCATAATTTTTGACTTTATCATTTAACTTTTTTAACCAACCATATCTTATTGAGCATATATATATATATATATATATATATATATATATATATATATATATATATATATATATATATATATATATATATATATATATATAGAGTTGTGCTGGAATGTTATTGATAGCACCCGCCTAATTTTGCCATCCATTTTATAGTTCTTGGATCGCATTGAGATTCGTGAAGCTCTTTAATTAAAAAAAAAAATTTTACTTTTTTTTTTTTTTTACTTTTTATTTTCTCTTTTTTTTATTAAAGAAACTTTACGAATCTCAATACGATCCAAGGGCTACAAAATGGGTGGCAAAATTGGACTGGTGCTATCAATAGCATTCCAGCATAACTCTCTCTCTATATATATATATAAATTAGGCTAGAATACTATCGATAGCACCAAGTCATTGGTACTATCAAGTTTTTAACTTTTGGATTAAAAAATATGTGGTTAAGATAATAATGCTCCCCTAGGGTTTACTAAGTGGTTGGTTGAATAGTAAAAATTTTAAGAAATCACTATAATTCCAACCGCATATCTTTTCATCCAACGACAACAAACTTGATAGTACCAATTGCTTGGTGCTATCGATAGTATTCTAACCGGACTCATATATGAATTATATATATATATATATATATATATATATATATATGCGACACTCTAATAATTTTATATCAGATAAGATTAGAATTATGATTGGATATATAAGATATATGAACACTAGTAATAATAACTGTATTCAAGCATTTTGGACTGTAGTTTGGAACCAACAAATTATTATTGCTAGTGTTCATATCTTTTATATTTTAAATTTTGAACTGGAGATGAAAAATACTTTTCTTACAAATATATATATATATATATATATATATATATATATTGAAATTAGACCGAAAATAGGTTTTCAGCTCGGTAATATTTTTTCAGTCATTTGATTCGATGTAAACAAATTTTCAAGCAAAAATATTTTTACATTTTTTGATAAATTTTTTTTATTTTTGGTTTCTGCATGAGAACGAAAGAAAACGAAAACGAAAGATGATAATTTTTTTCTATTTTTGTTTTCTGCATGAGAACGAAAGAAAACGAAAACGAAAGAGGCAAAATCACGCGGCTCACGGGAATAGTCTTACGCGGTCCATGAGCTGAAGTGGCCTCGTGGACCACGTGAGAAGGAGGTCCACGTGACCTCCCTCTCATTATATAAATATATAAAGGGATAATTGCCTGTGTACCTCTGAAATATAAAGAAATATCTGATTTACCTTTCTTATTTTTTTCTTTCCAATATACCCTTCATACATTCCACCGTTATTAAAAATATCCCTACCGTTTCCCTTTGTTAAGTTAATTAGGGTTAAACTAGAGTTAAATAATAATCGGAGTTGAAAACTATCAGATATACCTATTTTGCCCGGATTTAGGGTTTAGGGTTTAGAGTTTTTTAGGGTTTTAGGGTTTAGGGTTTAGGGTTTTAGGGTTTAGGGTTTAGGGTTTAGAGTTTTAGGGTTTAGGGGTTTAGGGTTTTAGGGTTTAGGGTATATTTGAAAGGGCAAAATAGTAATTACACACAGATAACGGTAGTTCCAAACGGTACACTAACAGAGTTTAACTTCAGGGGTATTTTGAAAAGAAGTTGGAACGTAAGAATGGTAGTTTTAATATTAGCCTTATAAGAGAGGTAAATCTGAAAACAGGAAAATTTTTAGGGATATGCAGAAAATTGCCCCATATATAAAAATATATTACTATACTATTAATAGCATCAAGTTATTGATACTTATTAGGGATGTCACTGGTTACAGATATTCGAAATTTTATTCGAATCCGAATTCGAACGAAATGAATTTATCTGATGTTAAACGGATATGAATTCGAATGCGGATATAAAAAATAAAAATCCGACGGATATGACCTCCCTCTCATTATATAAATATATAAAAATATATTAATATATTATTCATAGCATCAGGTTATTGATGCTTACGGATGTCACTGGTTACAGATATATCTGAAATTTTATTCGAATCCGAATTCGAACGAAATAAATTTATCTGATGTTAAAGGAATATGAATTCGGATACGGATATAAAAAATGAAAAATTCGACGGATTTAAATTTGGATATAAATTTTGATTGTACCCGATCCGAACCCGAATTCGAATTGATTTTATGTTATATAATATATGTATATATAAATATTAGATATTATATTTAAATTTATATTTTAAAAATTTAGATTTAATGTAATATGTTTTGAAATATTGTAAAGAGTAAAAGAGAAATAATTGTTTCGGATTTGAATTTTCAGGTTCGAATTCGAATTCGGATTTTGAATTTTTGGTCGGATTTGGATTTGAATTTTTAAAATCCGTCGGATTTGGATTCGGATTCGGGTTTCGTAGTCGGGTTCTGATTCGGGTTTTTGAAAATTCGTCCCGAATCCGACATGTTGACATCCTTATTGGTGCTATTAGATTTTCGACTAGAATGTTGTAAGTGGTAAACGGACTCCGTTGCCATCCGATTGCTTTTTTTATGATGGAGCTTTCAAATCGATAATCGACATCGTTGAACATGATCTAAACCACTGAAAGTATTTAAAAATCAAATTTCAAATTTTTTCGATATCATTGACCTAATGATTAAAGTGTTGCAAATTTTATAATTTTAATGATAAATATGAGTTTTTGCTCATTTAATGGTTAAAAGAAATCTAAATTAATTAAATGTTGATTAATTTTTTAAAAAAAACTATTTAAAATAAGATATACACTCTCGATTTTGATTACAAGACATCTATGATTACTTTTTGAAAATTATTTATTTTCAGCCATTCATTTTTGTGTCAGCTTGATGAACAAAAAATATATATCAAAAAAGAATAATTTTTTTTTTCCATAAATAGAGAAAGAGATGAGCTGGACCCCCCATTTATTTTCGATGATGGAACTTCCAAAACGACGATCGGTACCGTTAAATATGATCTAAACCATATAAACTATTTGATATAATTTATTCAAAAATTATAATTTTTTTTAAAGATTTAAATTTTCTTAACAAACAATATTTTATTGAGCAATCTCTGATCTACTATTATATACTAGTTCTATTTTTATTCAAAAATTATCTATTTTTTATTAATTATAATTTTTTAAAAAATATTTAGTATTAAAAAATATTCAACAAATTTTTAAATGAACCCGCATGTTTGGCTCTTCCGAAAAGCATAACATAATAACTTGCAAAAGAAAAAGAAAAAGTTTTCTATGGAAAATATTTTTTATCATAGTTTTTTTATTTTTTTGCATAAAAATTAGGAAAAAAATATAAACACTACATTTATATGAAATTCAGAAAAAAAAAATCACAAAAATTAATTTTTCTAATAACTAGACAGACAAAAAATACTTTTCTTACAAATATATATATATATATATATATATATTCAATTTTTTTAAAAAACAGAAGAAAAATAAATTGTAATAATTTTTCAGTCATTTGATTTGATGTAAAAAAAAAGCTTCAACCAAAAAATATTTTTACATTTTTTGAGAAATTTTTTTATTTTTGTATTCTGCATGAGAACGAAGAAAACGAAAACCGAGAAGGCAAAATCACGCGGCTCACGGGAATAGTCTTACGCGGTCCACGAGTTGAAGGGGCCTCGTGGACCACGTGGTCCACGTGGACCTCTCTTTTATTATATAAATATATAGAAATACACTATTATATTATTAATAATAGGCTAAATTACAGAAAACTTCCCTCTAATATTTCGTTTTTTTACTTTACCCTCTGTTTTTAATCTGTCCCCTCGTAATTACCGAAATGTCTTTAGGGGCCAACCCGTTAACGGAGGGGGTAAAATGACCAATATGCCCTTACTTTATATTGAAGAGAGAGAGAATGCCTTTTAACTTGTTTCCCGCCATTTATTGAGGGTATTTTGGGTATATTAATTTTTTTTTTTCAAAAACTTGACGGTTCACTCACGGTTTCGTGATGGCGGGGGATAACTGCATATTTCGGTAATTACGAGGGGGCAGATTGTCGACTCTTAAAAGACAGAAAGGTAAAGTGGAAAAGCGGGATATTAGAGGAGGGTTTTCTGTAATTTAGCCTTAATAAAATTAAGTTATTGGTGTTATTAGATTTTTCACTGGAATGTTATTAGTTGTAAATGGATTTCGTTATCATCTGATTATTTTTTCTGATGAAACGTACTTTTAAATCGATGATCGATACCATTGAATGTGATCTAAACCGCTGGGAGTATTTAAAAATTAAAATTTAAAATTTTTTGTGATCATTGGCCTAATAATCAAAGGGTTATAAATTTTATAATTTTTGTTGAGAGAAAGTAAATTTTATAATTTTAATAGGAGATATGAGTTTTTGCTCGTTTAATGCTTAAAAGAAATATAAATTAATTAAATTTTAATTATTTTTCTAAAAAATTATTTAAAATAAGATTTACACTCTCTATTTTGATTATAAGACACATATCATCACTTTTTGAAGAATATTTATTTTCAGCTGTTCATTTTA